>JAPKLW010010101.1:0-11572 GCA_026898455.1 Plectranthus barbatus | reverse complement strand
ATGTAAGATCCTCATCAGAAGAAGTAAGTTTTCTCTTTCTAGGATTAACAATTACGGATGAATTACATGCAATACTTGCGGAAGCTTTATGATTACAGTTAATAACATAGAGAGAATTATTCAGCATCCCACGACAGATAATACCGTTATTACCAATGATAGAAACACCACTATAAAAAATAACTGAGTATCCATCAACATAAAGTTTGGAAACTGAAATAAGGTTTCGCCAAAAATCCAGCACGTACAAAACATCTCTCAAAGTTAAAACATAATCATCAAAGTACAAGGTGAAATCTCCAATGGCAGCTGCACTCACTTGTACTGCATTCCCCATCGAGATGGTAACCTCATCATTCTTCAGCACCCTCCTCGGTGTGAACCCCTGCAAAATGTAACAAACATGATCAGTAGCTCCAGTATCCACTACCCACGAATGAGTAAAAACCGATGCTAAACATGTTTCCGTTACAAATGCAAATAACGTACCTTGTCTCTTGCTTCCGCATGCGTTCTTACTTGAAGTGACACCAACCCTCTTCATTTCATTTGACCTCCTCTCACGTGATCTGCGATCAATCATGTTCTTGCACACAGTATGAACCACATCTTTCAATGTGCCCAAGCTGTGCTCAAGATCTGATAACTCAGAATCCCATGAAGGTACGAAAGACTGTCCTGCTATGATATCAGTGAGCAACTCTTTGAAGGAGTACTCACTTCTCTTAGCCACATCCATCTTAAAGTCATAGAATGAAAGCGGTAAAGAGTTCAGGATTATATCGATCCTAGCTCGATCAGATATACATCCACCTCTACGTGTGAATCGTCTCATGGTGTTATCCATCATCATCACATGCAGTGTCACCAAACTGCCATCAACCATTCTCTTACAGACTAGGTCTTTTACGAGATCACAGTTGATAGTTCTTACACTTCTCCAGATCAGATATTCAGGGTTGTGTCCCAATGCTGTTCAGATCTACTACTAGTGAGGACACCGTAGATCTGTGGCTTGAGCAGGACCAGAATCAAAATTCTCCTCCTCTTTCTCTCGAAAATGGCGCCCCTCTCTCTCTCTCTCTTAGGTTTAGGGTTTTTCAACTCTATTATGACTTATGAGAGAGAGCTGTCTATTTATAGACCTAGAGTTTTATCCCTAATGGGCTCCTGGGCTCAATTCAACATATTTATTTGGGCCAGACCTGGTACCTAATGCAAATAATAAAGTGGGCCTATAAATTAATTAATTCCCATGTCCAAACCCCAGGACACAATTAATTAATTAATATGAATTCTTTTTCACCAACAGAATTAATACTGACCTACCCCTTTATTACCACGTTATGAGAACGAGCTACATTAATTGAGAATCCTCATATTTAAGGTTACCGAACATCCATTAATTAATCGGAGCCTCTGACAAGCTCTAACTAAAATTAATAAATATCTTATTATTCCTGAGTAGTACCACTCAATCCTTATCACTCGTGCCTGAACTTAATCAGCCTGCAGGACTTTGACACGATGAATGCTATTGAGCTCTTCAGGGAATGTCCCCATCCTATTACTCGGATATGGTTACCTAAACTCAGTCTCAGGCGGTACTACACGAACTGCTGTTACCCAAGATGCAGATATACGAGCACGTTACTTAGGCTCTCCACCATGGCAAGTCAAAGCAACAGTCAACCCGTGCAAACCCCTGAACCTTCGTTAGGGTTTAATATAACGAGATCTTATATTTGCTGATGTCAGACAGATGAATATATCTCACTGCGGTCCATCAATATGCCACCTCTGCGTACCAGCATGTCAAGTAACCAAGACAGACTACTTATTCCGACAATGCCGCAGCCATCCGGACAGACGTATCGTCATACGCTGTCTTGGCTGTGATTAGGTTTATGTCTCACTAGGTCAAGTGATCATACTGTCTTCTGCGATCTACAACACACCGTATGATCGTCCCTATCGGTGAGACAAGAGGATACTATTGTTCATACATGTAAGTTTGTTAACAGATAGGTGAAATAAACCGTTGTATACTCATTATAATAAATGCTTTCAGAATACAAAACCCATCAAATGGCACATCCCACTGTTGATCCCATCAATACATAACCATGTACCGACACACCAAGTAGCTAGGATAAGCCCACTTATGAACCGATGTGCCGCAGCTTAGATCGATAGCCTATCCAGGGACTATCTCAGCTGTGATACTGTTTATATCTCGCTAGGTCAAACGACTCATATGATCCTTTGTGATCTCCTACACACCATATGGTCATCCCTATAGGCGAGATAATAGGATATTATGGTTCGTTGTATGTTTGTTTCATCAGACAGCGAACATTGTTGTGGCAACATATATGAAGACCAGTGTACAAAACACTTAATCATATATGCTTTCAGTATACAATCCCAACATCAATTTTCTCTACTAGCACATCACCCCTTGCTACGATTTCTCGTATAATATGGTACTTCCTTTCAATGTGTTTTGTTGCTCTGTGAGTTCGTGGTTCATTTGAATTAGCCACAACTCCCGAATTATCACAATATACCGTGATGGTCTTGGGAAGCTTAGGAATCACGTCCAACTCCAGAAGAAAGTTTTGAAACCATACTGCTTCTTTCGATGCTTCAGAAGCTGCCACATATTCTGCTTCCACGGTGGAGTTAGCAATGCACTTCTGCTTTGCACTCCTCCATGATATGACCTCACCTCCCAATGTAAACACATAGCCAGAGGTGGACTTCTTTTCGTCTCGGTCTGCCTGGAAATCCGAATCAGTATAACCCACAGGGCACAATTCCTCACACTGATAGACGAGACAATAGTCTCTAGTCCTTTTCAAGTATTTGAGTATGTGCTTTACCGCGGTCCAATGCGCTTGTCCAGGGTTAGACTGGTAGCGCTACCATGCCTACAACAAAGCAGATATCTTGCCTCGTACATAGCATTGCATACATGAGGCTCCCCACGGCCGATGCATACGGCACGTTTCTCATTTCATCTTTCTCCCTTTGTGTCACCGGACACTGATCCTTGGAAAGATGTATGTCATGTCTGAAGGGTAACAGACCTTTCTTGGCAGTTTGCATGCTGAAACGGGCAATCATAGTATCCACATATGACCCTTGAGATAAGTCAACATCCTCTTATTGTGCTCCCGCAATACTTTTACCCCTAGGATGTATCCTGCCTCCCCAAGGTCCTGCATATGAAACTGTTCGGATAACCACCCATTTATGCCAGACAATACTTCCACATTGTCGCCAAATAGGAGAATATCATCTACATAAAGTGCAAGGAACATCACGCTTCCGTTGACACATAGACGGTACACGCAACTCTCGTTTGAACATTGTGAAAATCCATAGAATTTAATCACTTAATCAAAACGCAGATTCCATGACCGTGAAGCTTGTTTAAGTCCATACAACAACTTCCTTAGCTTCCAGACCAAATGTTCTTCGCCCTTCTGCACATAACCTTCTGGCTATTGCATATAGATGTCCCTACCTTCTTCAAGGTACCCGTTCAGAAACGCGGTTTTGACATCCATCTGCCAGATTTCTAGGTCCTTATGTGCTGCTATGGCTAGGAGTATACGAATGGACTTAAGCATGGCTACCGGTGAGAAAGTCTCGTCACAATCTACACCTTCTTTCTGACTATAACCCTTTGGCACCAGCCTTGCTTTGAAAGCTGTAATTTCACCATTCGCTCCTTTCTTTCTTTTGTATACCCATTTGCATCCTATGGCTCGACAGCCATCTGGCGAATCAGTTTTTTGGTATACATCCATAGCCGTAATGGATTCTATTTTTGAATCCATGGCGATCAACCATTTGTCTGCATCTTTATCAGATACCGCCTCGTCATATGTCCAGGGATCGGTATCACCCAGTCCTTTTCCGGGAACAAGTCAGAGGACTCTCCCACGAACATATACCTTTCGGGTTAGTGGACAACCCTTCCATTGCGACGAGGCATCTGAACCGTGTCAGTAGTTTGCACAGTACACGTTGGTCCCATGCCTTGCATTAGTGGCAGTGTTGGTATAGCCTCACCTGTTACAGGTGGATTTACCTCTACACTGGGCTTTCCTGATGGAATTGCTTCCTTATCCTCAAGCTCGTGGAGGATAATTTCACTCTTCGATCTGTGGTTTCTTACATATTCGTCCTCCAAGAATCTTGCGTTGGTACTGACAACGACTTTCTGATTCTCAAGACAATAAAAGTAACCACCTTTCATTTGTCTGGGATATCCTACAAACAGCATCAGCTTACACCTACTTTCTAACTTATCAGGTTCCTTTGTCAGCACATATGCTGGACAACCCCAAACCCTCACTCTGTTCAAACTTGACTTTCGCACATACCAGAGTTCCAGAGGCGTTTTAGGAACTGATTTAGAAGGTACCAGGTTAAGCAAGTAGGCCGCTGTCTCCAAGGCATATCCCCAAAATGAAATCGGCAAGCTTGCATAACTCATCATCGACCTGACCATTTCCAAGAGAGTTCTATTTCTTCTTTCAGCTACACCATTTTGTTGAGGGGTTCCTGGTGCAGTCCACTGGGATGTAATCCCGTTGTCTGACAAGTACTGCAAGAACTCGTTACTGAGGTATTCTCCACCACGATCTGAACGTAGTGTCTTGATAGTCTTACCTAGCTTCTTTTCTACCTCAGTCCTAAACTCTTTGAATTTCTCAAAGCGTTCAGACTTGTGGCGAAGCAAATAGACATATCCGAATCTTGAGTAATCGTCAATGAATGTGGCGAAGTACTCATAACCTCCACGAGCTTGCGTGGACATTGGTCCACATAAGTCAGAGTGGATCAATTCCAACACATCCTCTGTTCGAGACTGACTTGCCTTAAAAGGCCTGGTCGTCATCTTTCCCTCTATACATGATTCACAAATTTGATGCGGTACCACTTGAAAAGAATCCAAGAGCCCATTGCATGCTAATTTCTTAATCCTCTTTAGATTGATATGACCTAGTCTCAAGTGCCGGAGATATGTTTGATCCTCATCGGAAGAAAACTTTCTCTTTAAATGATTATTATTATTGGATGAGTTTGCAACATTCACGGAAGATTTATGCATACAATCAATGATATAGAGAGAGTCAATCAGTTTGCCATGACAGATAACACCGTTATTACCAATGATAGAAACTCCACTATAAAAAATAACTGAATATCCATCACTAAAAAACTTGGAAACTGAAATTAAGCTCCGCCGAAAAACCGGCACATATAAAATATCTCTCAAAATCAAAACATTGTTTTCAAAGCATAAAGTAAAATCTCCAATGGCTACTGCTGAGACTCGCTCTCCGCTGCCCATTGAGATGGTAATCTCGTCATGCATCAGCTGCCTTGTCGGCCTGAACCCCTGCAAAGTATAACAAACATGATCAGTAGCTCCAGTATCCACTACCCAAGAATGGGTAGAAACTGATGCTAAACATGTTTCCGTTATAAATGCACATGACGTACCTTGTCTACCCGTGCTAGGCACTAGACAATTTACTTCACTTCGCTTGTGTTTGCATGGCCTGGTGATAACTTCTGCCTCATCTATTTCATCTAACTTTTTAAGCATTTCGTTTGCTTCAGCAACTGCCTTGTCAAAAGCTGACAAAGTTGGAGTGAAATGCTATCATGTCAGATTCCTCTCGCAACAGGGCCCTGAGTAACTCATGAAGAGGAAACTCGCGCCTGGCACAAAGAGATTTGATGAAATCGCCATAAGAATCAGATAGAGAGTACAGGACAATGTTTATTTCTGCCCACTTATTAATTCATCCACCTCTCTTTCTGTACTTTCTCATGATTCTCATCATAGTGATGAAGTGCAGAACCAACAAACCCCCCTCAGTCATTTTCTTGCAAACCAGGTCCTTCACAAGATCATAATTGATAGTTCGTCTCACCTTCCTATATACTTTCACAAGGTCCCTCCATATCTCAACAGCAATCCAGTATTTCTTGTACTTGAGCCTTAATTCTCTAGACAAATTGTTCATGATGAAAAAGTAGGCAAAATCATCAGAAGCTTTCCATCTGTCATAGAATTCTCGCTCATAACCAGTACAGTTCCAATACTAAGGAGACAACGAGTCCATGTAAAGTACATAGGCATGTTTTGCAGTACAAAGTATTTCCATGAAGCAAAACTTCCATTCATGAAAATTGGGACCGATTAAAGGGTTTGATATTAAGAGGTTGGCAACGTGAGCAATAGACATGTCTGAAAACAGTAAATTAAAGCATAAATTAAAACATAGTCGCAAACAATTGAAACAATTAAATATTGAAACCTTATGATAAAGCAATATTAATGTTTCCTCCAATTTGCCTAAGTATTACTATTGCAAGCCACACATATGGACGTTTACAACAAAACACTTAACCAGACTGCATCTTTCAATTCCAGTCCTTTAATTCCAATCCATGCCAGGGTTCCTTAGACAAATGGAATTAATAATTGGAGACTAACTTAAGACCATATTATCCTACTGAGCAGGGACATCACAAATGAGTTATACTCTGGATAACATCTAAGCTATCTTACCACCAAAGCCAACCCTCCCATATAAGGATCTACTAGAACACACCTGATCCCTATAATAAGGCTGTCTCATTTAATTCAATCCCTAGAGAACTTATGAAAATTCAATACGCAAGCTACACATGTAGACGTTTACGCATGAACTCCCACTTCTCACATGAAATAAATGTTTGTTTAAAGAAATCCTATCTATTAGAACTTATGAATAATAAATTAAGTAAGCTACACATGTAGACGTTTACCTAATAAATTACCCACTTCCAATAAAGGATCGCTTTGTGGAGGTCTTACTAAATTATGAGCTTAGTAATTTTTAATTCATAAGGTTCAATTGCACAGATTATTTTATGAAGCCATAATTATAACATTGCTAAAATTCTATCATGCATAGCATGAACCCGAATTTATAGTTATAATTAATTACACAAAATAAATCACATAGCATGTTTTAAAGCTGTAAATATAAGCAATAAACGTGCTCCTATTATCTACAACATGCTTATATGCTGCGCAATTAATATTAAACACATATATCATGCGAAGACAGATAATAAAACAAATAAAAAATGTCCTCGTGGCCCCATGATAAAAACATAATAATTCTGACAATTACATGTTGGAATTATTTTTGCAGATCTTCGACGGGGCTCCCACTACTTGGACTGTGATCTAAATTTATTTTCTGAATCTGGGCCTCCAAGATTTGATCCATCAGAAAATTGGACAACTAGGCCAGTTAACCAAATCGCAGGCCTAGGCACACATTGCAAGCCCAATAGCCCGTGAGAACTTGGCCCGACAAGCCACCACCGGCGAACCACCGCCGCCGGAGACTCGCTGCCGCCGCGAGGGCTCTCGGGATCGTGCAACAGCCATGCACGTACATGCATGGTTGCAGCCCGTGATTCCACCTCCTCCGGCCGTCGCCCGTTTCGCATGCCGCCGCCCCGGCTTGCGCCAACCGTTGCCCGAACCGCCTTGCACCATCTTCTCCACCGTTGGCTACCACGACTTGCCGAAAAATGCACAGGGAGCGCGACGTGAGAGACGTGCGCGCAGCACGCAAACCCTAGGGTTTGTGATGCACGCGCAAACCACCCTCGTCGCACCGCCCCCAGCCCGTGCACCCGCACCACGAGCCGCCGCCGCACCACCTACGCCCTGCCGATGCCGACCGAAGGGTGAGAGGAGCGCCGACTGCGCTGCGCGCGCCTCACACCCCGGCCACGCCGCCACCGTCCCGGCCTCCTGCCCTACCGCCCCCGTGTCTCTGGCCCCAGGGTTCCCGCACCGTGCCTGGCCAGCCTTGGCCGCGCGTAGGGGTGTAAATGAACCAAACTGTTCGTGAGCTACTCGGATCTCGACTCGATAAAAGCTCGTTCGAGTTCGTTTAGTAAAGCTCATTTATTAAACGAACCAAACTTGAGCATCAGAGTATTCGACTCGTAAGCTCGTGAGCAGGCTCGTTAGCTAAAATTAGTAAGAAATATAAAATATTTACTTTTATAAAAATAATATTTTCATGATTTAAGAGTAACAATAATGATAAATTTTTCTAATAATGAAAATTTTAAGAATTTGAACATGAATATGGTATTAATTTTGGAATAAATAACTTTTTTCTTTAAAATAATAATGAAAATTTAAAACATATTCTAAATATAAAAAGTTCGTTTAGGCTCGATTAAAGCTCGATAAAGTTCGTGAACATCAAAGTATTCGATAAAAAAGCTCGAAGCTCGACTCGAAACTAAATAAGTCAAACTTGAGCACGGCACTACTCGACTCGACTCGGTTCGATTACACCCCTAGCCGCGCGGCTGTTGCCCGTCGCGCACGCGCCCTAGCGCTGAAACCCTAGGGTTTCCGCGCGGCCGCGCCACCGTCGTGGCTGTCATGCGCCAGTGCGTCGCCGTGCCCGCCGCACACAACCGCCGTGCACGGCCTGCTACCGTGTTGGTGCTATCGTGCGCTGTCGTACGGTCCTTCGTTCTTCGTGTTCTTCATTCTCTGTTTTACAAATTTAATTTTTAAATAAAAGATTACATTGAATAAACCTAATTACAATCTAAAAATCTAAATCTAACCACAGATTTATCTCGTGGGTGAAAAACAAATCCTTATAAATGGGGGGATTAACCCGAGAACCACGAGGACGAAAAACATAACCATATAATCCAAAACCCATGCAATCATTCAATAATAATTATCATGCAAATCATAGACAATTTTATTTTTTCCGATAGAGCCAATTAATTCAACCTGGCTCTGATACCAATTGAAGGGATTCGTGAACTGAATCACGAAGTCCGTTTGCCTAGGATCGTTTATTGGAATATAAAAAAATAAATTGCTATGCCTATGATTAATCCTAGCATGCTCCTATTGAATATGCATAAGGGGGTTTATGCGGAATGACTGGATTGCAAAACCCTGAAGAACGAGTGCGCGGAGATTCCTCATGATCTTTTCCCAGGCACAAAGATTAATTTCCTAACAGATTGAGGAAATAAATCTATGAAAATTATTAAGTAATTTTCAAAAACAAGAAGGAGAGAGAAGAAACAAGATAATCCTCCTGATTTGATCTTCTGATCTGTATCCCAAGTCAATCTGAATATCTGGTGAAGATTCCCTTCAGATTCCTTGCCCGGTTGAGAAGCAGAATTTCCTCCTCGTTTCTCGGATCAATCGATCACCACAACTCCCAAATTCTAGTTTTCTGTGTGCAACATATGATCTTGTGGTGTGTTGAGATCTGAGGAACTGAGGCCTATTTATAGGAAAATACTGGACTTCTATTGGGCTTGAGTTTCATGGGCCAGACCAGGGACCAGAATGCAAATAGCAAATAAGGCCTATCGATTAATTAATTCCCATATTCAACCCAAAATATAATTAATTAATTAATATTGATTCAGTCCACCGGAGAATCAATATTGTCCTACCTATTTGCTACCACATTTTGTGGTACGGGTTGTATGGGCTCGGTATATCCCCACATTTAAGGTTACAGATATTCGTTAATTAATTTAAGCTCTGACAAGCTATTTAATTAATTAACATCTTACATTCCTGAGTCAATCCACTCAAACCTTTTCACTTATGCTTGAACTTAATCAACCTGCAGGACTTTAGCATAACGAACCTTTTGAGCTGCTCAGGGAATGTCACCATCCTATACTGGATGTGGTTACCTAGTTCCAATTGATGGGTTTTTTATATTGAAATCATTTATTATAATGAGTATACAACGGTTTATTTCTCCTATCTGTTAACAATCTTACATGTATGAACAATGGTATCTTCTTGTCTCACCGATAGGGACGATCATACGGCGTGTTGTAGATCGCAGAAGACAGTATGATCACTTGACCTAGTGAGACATAAACTTGATCACAGCCGAGACAGCGTATGAGGATACGACTGTCCTGGTGGCTGTGGCATTGTCGGAATAAGTAGTCTGTCTTTGTTACTTGACTTGCTGGTACGCAAAGGTGGCGTATTGATGGACTGCAGTGAGATATATTCATCTGTCTGACATCAGCAAATATAAGATGTTGTTATATTGATTGAGTCCAAACCCTAACGAAGGTTCAGGGGTTTGCACGGGTTGACTGTTGCTTTGACTTGCCATGGTGGAGAGCCTAAGTAACGTGCTCGTATATCTACATCTTGGGTAACAACAGTTCGTGTAGTACCGCCTGAAACTGGGTTTAGGTAACCATATCCGAGTAATAGGATGGGGACATTCCCTGAGAAGCTCAATAACATTCATCGTGTCAAAGTCCTGCATGCTGATTAAGTATATCCTCCTGACTAAGCAACACATGTTTGTTCTTACTATGGTGCCAATTGCCCCACGTTACCATAAAGTCTCTAGACGTGAGAAAGAGTACTATGACAGATGGGTGGCATCTGAGGATTTTACTTACAAGTTAATCTCAGATAACCTGTCTAGAGAACTCAAGCTCAAATACATGGGCTATTGTAGCTCTGTAGCAATCTGGATGGACTTAGTGGCCACGTTTGGTGAAGTGGAACGAACTATCAACTGTGATCTTGTAAAAGACCTAGTGTGTAAGAGAATGGTTGATGGCAGTTTGGTGACAATGCATGTGATGATGATGGATAACACCATGAGACGATTCACACGTAGAGGTGGATGTATATCTGATCGGGCTAGGATCGATATAATCCTGAACTCTTTACTGCTTTCATTCTATGACTTTAAGATGGATGTGGCTAAGAGAAGTGAGTACTCCTTCAAAGAGTTGCTCACTGATCTCATAGTAGGACAGTCTTTCGTACCTTCATGGGATTCTGAGTTATCAGATCTTGAGCACAGCTTGGGCACATTGAAAGATGTGGTTCATACTGTGTGCAAGAACATGATTGATCGCAGATCACGTGAGAGGAGGTCAAATGAAATGAAGAGGGTTGGTGTCACTTCAAGTAAGAACGCATGCGGAAGAAAGAGACAAGGTACATCATTTGCATTTGTAACAGAAACATGTTTAGCATCGGTTTCTACTCATTTGTGGGTAGTGGATACTGGAGCTACTGATCATGTTTGTTACATTTTGCAGGGGTTCACACCGAGGAGGGTGCTGAAGAATGACGAGGTTACCATCTCTATGGGGAACGCAGCACAAGTGAGTGCAGCTGCCATTGGAGATTTCACCTTGTACTTTGATGATTATGTTTTAACTTTGAGAGATGTTTTGTACGTGCTGGATTTTCGGCGAAACCTTATTTCAGTTTCCAAACTTTATGTTGATGGATATTCAGTTATTTTTGATAGTGGTGTTTCTATCATTGGTAATAACGGTGTTATCTGTCGTGGGATGCTGAATAATTCTCTCTATGTTATTAACTGTAATCATAAAGCTTCCGCAAGTATTGCATGTAATTCATTCGTAATTGATAATCCTAGAAAGAGAAAACTTACTTCTTCTGATGAGGATCTTACAT
>JAPKLW010010100.1:0-11574 GCA_026898455.1 Plectranthus barbatus | reverse complement strand
CGGTGGGAACTCTTGGGCAATTAGTGGAAAACATTTGTATTTGATTTATTAAAAGGTTTTCAATGCATTTGTTTTTGAAGTTCAACATGTATGTTCTTATTTAAGAATCTTTATTGTTTCAGATATGTCTATGTCTAATGTCATCAATATTCTCGCACAAAACACTCTAACTGGTCCGAACTTCCTGGAATGGAAGCGCAATCTCGAATACCTCCTGATTGCAGAAGAACATATGTTCGTTCTGCAAGTACTTCGTCCCATAGTGCCAACTGTTGAGTCCTCTCAAGAGGAAATAGACTATTATAACAAGTGGGAGAAATCGAACAATGTAGTCAAGTGCTATATGATAACTACTATGTCGAAAGTCTTGCAGCAGCAGCATCAGCACCATAGGGATGCCTATGACATTATGTTAAAGTCTGACGGCGACCTACGGGGAGACTGATAGAGCCGTCAGGTTCAATCTCATGAAAGAAATTGTGAGTAAGAAAATGACTGATGGCACCTCAGTGAGAGAGCACGTAGTTACCATGACTCACCTCATGGATGAACTGACAGTGCATGGTGGAGGTATCGACGCTGAGGCTAAGGTCGATATCATACTGAACTCTCTACCCAAGTCCTTTGAGAGTTTTAGACTGAATGTTGTCATGAACAAGAAAGAGTATACTCTTAACGAGTTACTCAATGACTTGATGGCAGCTGAATCGGTCATGAACCCTCAGAAGGTTGCCTTGGCCACTTCTGGTAATCTCTCTGCTGTACCAAAAAGTATGAAGCGGAAGAAAGGGATTAAGAAGTGGGCCAAGATTACACCTATGAAGGATGGTGGGGCTGGGAAAAAGCCTAAGGAGGCGACTGAAAGGGACAAGTGCTTCAGGTGTGGTAAGAAAGGACATTGGAGGAAAGATTGTCAAGCCAACAAAGCTAGACAAGGTATGCCATTTTGCATGTATAACTGCAAGCATGATTAGAGTTAGTTGTTGCTCTTCTAGAGTTGTAAGCATTGACTTGTTGATCATGTTGTTGTACTTTGCAGGGGACCGTGCCGACAAGGCTGGTGAGTGATGGCAAAAAGATACCAAACTGGATGAAGGCAACGTTTTATGACGGAGCTTCATGGAATTTTCCTTTCCTCATATTTTGATGTTTTAAGTACATTTGAGAGTTTATTTGAGGGCCGTGGTTTATCGGCAGGACAAATTTTATCAACTTTTTATGGATATTTGTTATTTATGATTTTATCATTGGCAGTAACAATGTTATCCGTTGTGTTGATTTGTACTCTTTATACTACTTCGATCAAAATATGTCCGCAAGTATTGCATGTAATTCATCTGTAATTGATAATCCTAGGAAGAGAAAACTTACTTCTTCTGATGAGGATCTTACATATCTCTGGCACTTGAGACTGGGTCACATCAGCTTGAAGCGGATTCAGAGACTTGCAGATGACGGCACATTGGACTTAGTCCGGGTTGTACCTTATCAAGTCTGCGAATCCTGCATCGAGGGCAAGATGTCAACTAGGTCTTTCAAGGCTAGTCAGTCTCGAGCAGAGGAAGTGTTGGAATTGATCCATTCTGACTTATGTGGACCGATGTCCACGCAGGCTCGTGGAGGGTACGAGTACTTCGTCACTTTCATTGACGATTACTCAAGGTACGGATACGTTTACCTGCTTCGCTACAAGTTTGAATGCTTTGAGAAATTCAAAGAGTTCAAGGCTGAGGTAGAAAAGAAGGTCGGGAAAACTATCAAGTCGCTGCGATCTGACCGCGGTGGCGTATACCTCGGTAACGAGTTCCTGTAATATTTGTCAGAAAATGGGATTATATCCCAATGGACTGCACCGGGTACTCCCCAGCAAAACGGTGTAGCTGAAAGAAGAAATAGGACTCTTCTAGAGATGGTAAGGTCAATGATGAGTTATGCAAACTTACCAATTTCGTTTTGGGGCTACGCATTGGAGACAGCAGCTTACGTGCTTAATGTGGTGCCTTCTAAATCAGTTCCTAAGACGCCTGCTGAACTCTTCCTTGGTCGCAAACCCAGTTTGTGCAAGTTTAGAGTATGGGGTTGTCCGGCACACGTACTGTCGAAGGAATCTGATAAGTTAGAAAGCAGGTCAAAAGTAATGCTGTTCATAGGGTATCCCAGGCAAACGAAAGGTGGTTACTTTTACTGTCCTGAGAGTCAAAGAGTCGTTGTTAGCACCAATGCTAGATTCTTGGAGGACGAGTATGTGAGTAATCACAGGTCTAGGAGTGATGTCGTTTTTCAAGAAATTGAGAACGAGAATGCAATTCCAAGGGAAGGGGAACGTGTAGATGTGGGTGCACCTGTGAGAGGTACAGCACCACAGACACGTTCTTCAGTGCAAGGTGCAGGACCACAAGTCACTGCACCTACTACTGACACGGCACCGATGCCTCATTGCAGTGGGAGAGTTATTTTCCAACCGGAAAGGTACATGTTCGTGGGTGAGTCTTCGGACTTGAGCCCGGAAGACGGACATGAGGACTCTGACCCGCTGACTTACGAAGAGGCAGTGCAGGACAAGGATGTTGTCAAATGGCAAGTCGCCATGGATTCTGAGATTGAATCCATAACTGCTATGGATGTATACCAGAAAACTGATTTGCCGGATGGCTTTAGGGCCATAGGGTGCAAATGGGTATACAAGAGAAAGAAAGGGGCGGATGGAAAGATTACGGCTTTCAAGGCCAGGCTGGTGGCAAAGGGTTATAGTCAGAAAGAGGGCATTGACTATGACGAAACCTTTTCACCCGTAGCCATGCTCAAATCCATCCGGATACTCCTTGCCATAGCTGCGCATATGGACCTCGAGATCTGGCAGATGGATGTCAAAACCGCTTTTCTAAACGGTTACCTTGAAGAAGGTAGGGACATCTATATGCAGCAACCCGAGGGTTACATAAGCAAGGGCGAAGAACATCTTGTCTGGAAGCTTAGGAAGTCCTTGTATGGACTTAAGCAAGCTTCAAGGTCGTGGAACTTACGTTTCAACGATGTGATTAAATCCTATGGATTTGCACAGTTGGAAAACGAAAGTTGTGTTTACCGACTTTGTGTCAGTGGGAGCGTGGTCTTCCTTGCACTATACATTGATGACATACTCCTATTTGGAAAAAACGAGGGAGTGATGTCCGAAATCAAGGTTTGGTTATCCGAACAGTTCCAAATGAAGGATCTGGGTGAAGCTGGCTACATTCTTGGGATTAAGGTCTTACGAGATCGTAAAAGAAGAATGTTGAGCTTATCCCAGGCATCCTATGTGGATACTGTGATAGCCCGGTTCAGCATGCAACTCGCCAAGAAAGGCTTGCTACCTTTCAGACATGGCGTTCGTCTTTCTAGTGGGCAGTGTCCTCAGACACAGCGGGAGAAAGACGAAATGAGTCTTGTACCATATGCTTCGGCTGTGGGTAGTCTCATGTATGCGATGCTGTGTACCAGGCCAGATATCTTTTATGTCGTTGGCATGGTAGCTAGATATCAGTCTAACCCTGGACAGGCGCACTGGACTGCTGTAAAGCATATCCTCAAGTATTTGAAAAGAACTAGGAATTTCTGCCTAGTTTATCAAAGTGAGAATATTTATTGTGATAACTCTGGTGCGGTGGCTCCGAACACCGAGTTGGGCGTGATCCCGAGTTGGGCGTGGAGCATCACAATTTATTGTGATAACTCTGGTGCGGTGGCAGACTCAAAGGAACCGCGGTCTCACAGGGCAAGCAAACACATAGAGAGAAAGTACCATATCATACGAGAAATCACATCGAGGGGCGATGTGCTGATTAAGAAGATTGACACTGCTGACAATCTTGCTGATCCGTTTACAAAGAGCTTGCCGCAGAAAGTTTACGAAAGACATATTCGTGAGCTGGGCCTGAGGTGGATGCCGACCATTGATAGTGGTTAAAGACAGCAGACTAGATAGACGGACTGTATACTCTGTAATAGCTTAGTTATGCTTTGAGTATAAGTGGGAGATTGATGGGTTTTGTATACTGAAAGCATTTATTACAATGTGTATACAACGGTTTATTTCTCCTATCTGTTAACAATCGTACATGTATGAACAATGGTATCCTCTTGTCTCACCGATAGGGACGATCATACGGCGTGTTGTAGATCGCAGAAGACAGTATGATCACTTGACCTAGTGAGACATAAACATGATCACAACTGAGACAGCGTATGAGGATACGTCTGTCCGGATGGCTGCATCATTGTCGGAATAAGTAGTCTGTCTTGGTTACTTGACATGCTGG
The DNA here is from genome assembly GCA_026898455.1 of Plectranthus barbatus. Taxonomy (NCBI): domain Eukaryota; kingdom Viridiplantae; phylum Streptophyta; class Magnoliopsida; order Lamiales; family Lamiaceae; genus Plectranthus; species Plectranthus barbatus. The sequence continues at coordinate 7,276 of JAPKLW010010100.1, read as the reverse complement.
TACGCAGAGGTGGCGTATTGATGGACCGCAGTGAGATATATTCGTCTGTCTGACATCAGCGAATAAAAGATCTCGTTATATTGATTGAGTCCAAACCCTAACGAAGGTTCAGGGGTTTGCACGGGTTGACTGTTGCTTTGACTTGCCATGGTGGAGAGCCAACACAGCGCGCTCGTATATCCGCATCTTGGGTAACAGCAGTTCGTGTAGTACCGCCTGAGACTGAACTTAGGTAACCATATCCGAGTAATAGGATGGGGACATTCCCTGAGGAGCTCAATAACATTCATCGTGCCAAAGTCCTGCAGGCTGATTAAGTTCAGGCACGAGTGATAAGGTTTGAGTGGTACTACTCAGGAATAATAAGATATTAATTAATTGTAGTTAGAGCTTGTCAGAGGCTCCGATTAATTAATGGATGTCCGGTAACCTTAAATATGGGGATTCTCAATTAATGCAGCCCGTTCTCATAACGTGGTAATAAAGGGGTAGGTCAGTATTAATTCTGTGGTGAAAAAGAATTAATATTAATTAATTAATTGTGTCCTGGTTGTGGACATGGGAATTAATTAATTTATAGGCCCACTTTATTATTTGCATTAGGTCTCAGGACTGACCCAATTAAATATGTTGAATTGAGCCCAAAATGGCCCATTAAGGTTTCCAACCCTAGGTCTATAAATAGACAGCTCTCTCTCATAAGTTAAATGACAGTTGAAACACACTAACCCTAGAGAGAGAGAGGGAGGCGCCGATTTTGGTTCAGAAAGGAGGAGAATTTTGATTCTGGTCCTGCTCAGAATACAGTTCTACGGAGTCCTCACCAGTAGTAGATCTGATCAGCATTGGGACACAGCCCTGAAGATCTAATCTGGAGAACAAATTTCTCTTCTCTTCTCTTTCTATTTTTCAATTTTAATCTAGAAATTAGATCTCTAATTTCTGTTTCCGCAGATTAAATCGAATTGCGTGGTTGAATTGGTTCTTGGAATTCAAACGCAAAAGATCGGTACAGACTCTACGGATTTACGGTAAATCTCTTGATCCACAATTTTGTATTAAATTCATAGGAGCATGCTAGGGTTTTGAGAATATTTAATTATGAGCAATATCCATAGATCGATCCGGTTCAGTTTAGTTTTGGTGATTCGGTTCACGTTAAAACCCTACAATTGGTATCAGAGTCAGGTTTCTGATTTATGGCTCTGTTGTTCATAATTAAATTCGATAATATGCATGTATGAATTTAATATTGTGGATGTTGGTTTTTGTTCCTCGTGGCAACCCGTTGATTCAGCCCTCGGTGGTTTATCCGTGAAGGGCTGAATTGTTTTGTAAAATCACGAGAAAATCCGTGATTAGTGTAGATTTGAAAATTGTAATAGAATAGAATTTTCTGTAATTTTCAAATTTATGTAATTAAACGGGTCGAGGACGAAGAACGAAGACGGAGCCGATGAAGGGCCGACGGAGGGCACGGCGGGCGCAGCACGCGGCACGCACGGCGAGCGCGGGTGCAGCGCTGGGTAGCGCGGGCGCCGGCGCGGGGCTGGGTGAGCGCGAGCGCGCGGCACAGCCGGCAAGCGCGCGGGGCGCGCGCGCACGGCGCGGCCCTGGCCGGCGGCGGTCGGCGGCGGGTCCTGTCATCGTCGGCTGCTGCTGTCCCATCGTGGTGGCTTGTGTTTTTGTGGTTTGTACAATCCTGTGTAAACCCTAGGTTTGCATTAGGGTTAGGGCAAATCATTAGATCACAAAGGCCTAAAAATCTAAAAGATTTGGTGTATCAAGATTTGAAGGCCCTTGAAGATTTGAGAAGATTTGAATTTATCCATTAAATTCAAAATTCAATTTGTAATAGATAGATTTTATTTTCTATTTATTTTGGGGCCACGAGGAATTTTTGTTTGCCTTAATTGTCCTCGTATGATATGTGATTTATTTATGTGCGCAATTAAGCATGTGTAGATAATAGGAAAAGCATGATTTACTGCTTTTATTATTTACAGCTTTCCAAGCATGCATATGTGATTAATTTCTTTTGTTGGATTATATTTTGCGAATTTTTGGGCTTGTATTATTACATGCAAAAATTTGGAAAATATAATGACAAAAAGAAATTATGTGTGCGCATAAAGAAACCTTTTAAAAGAAAAATACTAAGCAGATTTTTTAATTAAAATCAATAGACCTCCACAAAGCGGTCCTAGGCTGTAAGTGTATCTCTCGTTCTAGTAAACGTCTACGAGTGTAGCTTGCTAGTTCCCGGAGGTGCATGGGTACGGTTGTTGGGATTTCTAGACAAACAATTTAAATCATGTGAATAATGGGAGGGCTTTGCGTAAACGTCTACGAGTGTAGCTTGCGTAGACCTCTTTCACAAGTATTCTAGGATTGATTTAAATTAAAGATAACAAAAGCTTTGAGGGCTGTGCGGTATGGTTACGTGTCATGCTAAACTGTCTCTTTTGGCCGGAGTTAAATTTGTGGTTAATTGCTTAGAAGCATCTTAGAATATAATGCAAGAATTGCATCCCTGTTCTTGAGAGATGGCTTGGTCTAAGGTTTTCACTAATTATTAATTTCTAGTGTCAAAAGCATCCTGACATGGTAGTGAAATTAAATGGATTGGGGCTTAAAACCCGCAGTTCTGGTTGAGGGTGACATCATAAACGTCTACGAGTGTAGCTTACGGTGGGAACTCTTGGGCAATTAGTGGAAAACATTTGTATTTGATTTATTAAAAGGTTTTCAATGCATTTGTTTTTGAAGTTCAACATGTATGTTCTTATTTAAGAATCTTTATTGTTTCAGATATGTCTATGTCTAATGTCATCAATATTCTCGCACAAAACACTCTAACTGGTCCGAACTTCCTGGAATGGAAGCGCAATCTCGAATACCTCCTGATTGCAGAAGAACATATGTTCGTTCTGCAAGTACTTCGTCCCATAGTGCCAACTGTTGAGTCCTCTCAAGAGGAAATAGACTATTATAACAAGTGGGAGAAATCGAACAATGTAGTCAAGTGCTATATGATAACTACTATGTCGAAAGTCTTGCAGCAGCAGCATCAGCACCATAGGGATGCCTATGACATTATGTTAAAGTCTGACGGCGACCTACGGGGAGACTGATAGAGCCGTCAGGTTCAATCTCATGAAAGAAATTGTGAGTAAGAAAATGACTGATGGCACCTCAGTGAGAGAGCACGTAGTTACCATGACTCACCTCATGGATGAACTGACAGTGCATGGTGGAGGTATCGACGCTGAGGCTAAGGTCGATATCATACTGAACTCTCTACCCAAGTCCTTTGAGAGTTTTAGACTGAATGTTGTCATGAACAAGAAAGAGTATACTCTTAACGAGTTACTCAATGACTTGATGGCAGCTGAATCGGTCATGAACCCTCAGAAGGTTGCCTTGGCCACTTCTGGTAATCTCTCTGCTGTACCAAAAAGTATGAAGCGGAAGAAAGGGATTAAGAAGTGGGCCAAGATTACACCTATGAAGGATGGTGGGGCTGGGAAAAAGCCTAAGGAGGCGACTGAAAGGGACAAGTGCTTCAGGTGTGGTAAGAAAGGACATTGGAGGAAAGATTGTCAAGCCAACAAAGCTAGACAAGGTATGCCATTTTGCATGTATAACTGCAAGCATGATTAGAGTTAGTTGTTGCTCTTCTAGAGTTGTAAGCATTGACTTGTTGATCATGTTGTTGTACTTTGCAGGGGACCGTGCCGACAAGGCTGGTGAGTGATGGCAAAAAGATACCAAACTGGATGAAGGCAACGTTTTATGACGGAGCTTCATGGAATTTTCCTTTCCTCATATTTTGATGTTTTAAGTACATTTGAGAGTTTATTTGAGGGCCGTGGTTTATCGGCAGGACAAATTTTATCAACTTTTTATGGATATTTGTTATTTATGATTTTATCATTGGCAGTAACAATGTTATCCGTTGTGTTGATTTGTACTCTTTATACTACTTCGATCAAAATATGTCCGCAAGTATTGCATGTAATTCATCTGTAATTGATAATCCTAGGAAGAGAAAACTTACTTCTTCTGATGAGGATCTTACATATCTCTGGCACTTGAGACTGGGTCACATCAGCTTGAAGCGGATTCAGAGACTTGCAGATGACGGCACATTGGACTTAGTCCGGGTTGTACCTTATCAAGTCTGCGAATCCTGCATCGAGGGCAAGATGTCAACTAGGTCTTTCAAGGCTAGTCAGTCTCGAGCAGAGGAAGTGTTGGAATTGATCCATTCTGACTTATGTGGACCGATGTCCACGCAGGCTCGTGGAGGGTACGAGTACTTCGTCACTTTCATTGACGATTACTCAAGGTACGGATACGTTTACCTGCTTCGCTACAAGTTTGAATGCTTTGAGAAATTCAAAGAGTTCAAGGCTGAGGTAGAAAAGAAGGTCGGGAAAACTATCAAGTCGCTGCGATCTGACCGCGGTGGCGTATACCTCGGTAACGAGTTCCTGTAATATTTGTCAGAAAATGGGATTATATCCCAATGGACTGCACCGGGTACTCCCCAGCAAAACGGTGTAGCTGAAAGAAGAAATAGGACTCTTCTAGAGATGGTAAGGTCAATGATGAGTTATGCAAACTTACCAATTTCGTTTTGGGGCTACGCATTGGAGACAGCAGCTTACGTGCTTAATGTGGTGCCTTCTAAATCAGTTCCTAAGACGCCTGCTGAACTCTTCCTTGGTCGCAAACCCAGTTTGTGCAAGTTTAGAGTATGGGGTTGTCCGGCACACGTACTGTCGAAGGAATCTGATAAGTTAGAAAGCAGGTCAAAAGTAATGCTGTTCATAGGGTATCCCAGGCAAACGAAAGGTGGTTACTTTTACTGTCCTGAGAGTCAAAGAGTCGTTGTTAGCACCAATGCTAGATTCTTGGAGGACGAGTATGTGAGTAATCACAGGTCTAGGAGTGATGTCGTTTTTCAAGAAATTGAGAACGAGAATGCAATTCCAAGGGAAGGGGAACGTGTAGATGTGGGTGCACCTGTGAGAGGTACAGCACCACAGACACGTTCTTCAGTGCAAGGTGCAGGACCACAAGTCACTGCACCTACTACTGACACGGCACCGATGCCTCATTGCAGTGGGAGAGTTATTTTCCAACCGGAAAGGTACATGTTCGTGGGTGAGTCTTCGGACTTGAGCCCGGAAGACGGACATGAGGACTCTGACCCGCTGACTTACGAAGAGGCAGTGCAGGACAAGGATGTTGTCAAATGGCAAGTCGCCATGGATTCTGAGATTGAATCCATAACTGCTATGGATGTATACCAGAAAACTGATTTGCCGGATGGCTTTAGGGCCATAGGGTGCAAATGGGTATACAAGAGAAAGAAAGGGGCGGATGGAAAGATTACGGCTTTCAAGGCCAGGCTGGTGGCAAAGGGTTATAGTCAGAAAGAGGGCATTGACTATGACGAAACCTTTTCACCCGTAGCCATGCTCAAATCCATCCGGATACTCCTTGCCATAGCTGCGCATATGGACCTCGAGATCTGGCAGATGGATGTCAAAACCGCTTTTCTAAACGGTTACCTTGAAGAAGGTAGGGACATCTATATGCAGCAACCCGAGGGTTACATAAGCAAGGGCGAAGAACATCTTGTCTGGAAGCTTAGGAAGTCCTTGTATGGACTTAAGCAAGCTTCAAGGTCGTGGAACTTACGTTTCAACGATGTGATTAAATCCTATGGATTTGCACAGTTGGAAAACGAAAGTTGTGTTTACCGACTTTGTGTCAGTGGGAGCGTGGTCTTCCTTGCACTATACATTGATGACATACTCCTATTTGGAAAAAACGAGGGAGTGATGTCCGAAATCAAGGTTTGGTTATCCGAACAGTTCCAAATGAAGGATCTGGGTGAAGCTGGCTACATTCTTGGGATTAAGGTCTTACGAGATCGTAAAAGAAGAATGTTGAGCTTATCCCAGGCATCCTATGTGGATACTGTGATAGCCCGGTTCAGCATGCAACTCGCCAAGAAAGGCTTGCTACCTTTCAGACATGGCGTTCGTCTTTCTAGTGGGCAGTGTCCTCAGACACAGCGGGAGAAAGACGAAATGAGTCTTGTACCATATGCTTCGGCTGTGGGTAGTCTCATGTATGCGATGCTGTGTACCAGGCCAGATATCTTTTATGTCGTTGGCATGGTAGCTAGATATCAGTCTAACCCTGGACAGGCGCACTGGACTGCTGTAAAGCATATCCTCAAGTATTTGAAAAGAACTAGGAATTTCTGCCTAGTTTATCAAAGTGAGAATATTTATTGTGATAACTCTGGTGCGGTGGCTCCGAACACCGAGTTGGGCGTGATCCCGAGTTGGGCGTGGAGCATCACAATTTATTGTGATAACTCTGGTGCGGTGGCAGACTCAAAGGAACCGCGGTCTCACAGGGCAAGCAAACACATAGAGAGAAAGTACCATATCATACGAGAAATCACATCGAGGGGCGATGTGCTGATTAAGAAGATTGACACTGCTGACAATCTTGCTGATCCGTTTACAAAGAGCTTGCCGCAGAAAGTTTACGAAAGACATATTCGTGAGCTGGGCCTGAGGTGGATGCCGACCATTGATAGTGGTTAAAGACAGCAGACTAGATAGACGGACTGTATACTCTGTAATAGCTTAGTTATGCTTTGAGTATAAGTGGGAGATTGATGGGTTTTGTATACTGAAAGCATTTATTACAATGTGTATACAACGGTTTATTTCTCCTATCTGTTAACAATCGTACATGTATGAACAATGGTATCCTCTTGTCTCACCGATAGGGACGATCATACGGCGTGTTGTAGATCGCAGAAGACAGTATGATCACTTGACCTAGTGAGACATAAACATGATCACAACTGAGACAGCGTATGAGGATACGTCTGTCCGGATGGCTGCATCATTGTCGGAATAAGTAGTCTGTCTTGGTTACTTGACATGCTGGTACGCAGAGGTGGCGTATTGATGGACCGCAGTGAGATATATTCGTCTGTCTGACATCAGCGAATAAAAGATCTCGTTATATTGATTGAGTCCAAACCCTAACGAAGGTTCAGGGGTTTGCACGGGTTGACTGTTGCTTTGACTTGCCATGGTGGAGAGCCAACACAGCGCGCTCGTATATCCGCATCTTGGGTAACAGCAGTTCGTGTAGTACCGCCTGAGACTGAACTTAGGTAACCATATCCGAGTAATAGGATGGGGACATTCCCTGAGGAGCTCAATAACATTCA
>JAPKLW010010099.1:0-11574 GCA_026898455.1 Plectranthus barbatus | reverse complement strand
GGTCAGTTAGCTAATGATATCAGGAATAGGCCACAGGGAAGCTTACCCAGTAACACAGAGAACCCAAGAGGGGGAAATGAGCAGTTCAAAGTAGTCACTTTGAGAAGTGGAAAACAGACTGAAGAGAAACCAAATGAAATACATCAGAAAGCGACAGAATTACCTGAAAAAGAGGTTCAGAATGGAACTAAAGCACAGAGGGAGGGAAAAGCCCCCATTAGAGAAACCTACCCAATAATCAATGAGGAGATGGTAAGCCAAGAAAACTCTGTTGAAGCTCCTGAAGGAAATTTACCAACTAGTAAAAGGAAATCAGTGGAAGATGACTGCAATCTACCTCAACCACCATACCCTGTCAGATTCAAAAAGCTGAAAGAAGAGGAGCAGTTCAAAAAGTTCCTAGACATGCTCAAGCAAATCCACATCAATGTACCTTTGGTAGAAGCTCTGGAACAAATGCCCACTTATGTGAAATTTCTGAAGGACATTTCGACTAAAAAGAAAAGGCTGAAGGAGTTTGAAACTGTGTCTCTATTTGAGGAAGTTAGTGGACCTTTGAGGAGGCGAATTCCAGCAAAATTGAAGGATCCAGGGAGTTTCACCATTCCCTGCTCAATTGGAGGAAGGGATGTAGGAAGAGCATTATGTGATCTTGGAGCCAGTGTGAACTTGATGACACTTTCAATCTTCAAGAAGCTGGGTATAGGAGGAGCAAGACCAACAACCATCACTTTGCAGCTTGCAGACAGATCAACTGTTCACCCAGAAGGAAAGATTGAAGATGTACTGGTTAGAGTGGATAAGTTCATTTTCCCCGCATACTTTATCATTCTAGATTATGAAGCTGATAGAGAAGTACCCATCATCTTGGGGAGACCTTTCTTAGCCACAGGGAGAACATTGATTGATGTGGAAAAAGGGGAATTGATCATGAGAGTTCATGAAGAGCAGGCTACTTTTAACCTGTACAACACCATGAAGTTACCTGATGAATCAGAAGACTGTTTTACCATTGGAATATTGGAATCCATTATAGCAGAGCATGTGGAAGAATTGCAGCAGGAAGAATGTGAAAATGGAGATATGGCTGATGAGAATGCTGTAGCATGGGTTGAGCATGGTGCAAAGTTTGGGGGCTACAAAGCTAATTTCGAATCACTGGACCTTATGAATAGAGAACAGAACGAACCAAAGTCTTCACTTGAAGACCCCCTTGAACTAATACTCAAGCCTCTGCCAAAACACTTGAAATATGTGTATCTAGGAGAAGCAGACACTCTACCTGTGATAATTGCTTCTAATTTGAAAGATGAGGATGAACAGAAGTTGATGCACATGCTTAGGTAACATAAACAAGCAATTGGGTGGACCATATCAGATATTAAGGGAATAAGCCCTACAATTTGCATGCATAAGATATTGTTGGAAGATGGGATCAAGAACTCGGTACAGCCACAAAGAAGGCTCAAACCCCAACATGAAGGAAGTTGTGAAAAAATAAATCATCAAATGGTTGGATGCATGAATCATTTTCCCTATTTCAACAGTTCATGGGTGACTCCATTACAATGTGTACCCAAGAAAGGAGGAGTTACTGTAGTACAGAATGAGAAGAATGAGATGATAACAACAAGGACAGTTTCTGGGTGGAGGATCTGCATAGATTACAACAAGTTGAATGATGCCACCAGAAAGGATCATTTTCCACTACCTTTTGTAGATCAAATGCTGGACAGATTGGCTGGTCAGGATTACTATTGCTTCTTGGATGGGTATTCTGGATATCATCAGATTGCTATAGCTCCAGAACATCAGAGTTTAACTACATTCACCTGTCTTTTTGGGACCTTTGTATTTAGAAGAATTCCCTTCGGTCTTTGCAATGCTCCAGCAACTTTTCAGCGTTGTATGATCTCTATATTCTCTGAAATGATTGAGAATGGGTTAGAAGTATTCATGGATGACTTCTCAGTCATTGGAAGGGATTTTAACACTTGTTTGGGAAACCTTGAGAGAGTGCTGCAGCTTTGTGAGAAGTCACAATTGGTTTTAAACTGGGAGAAATGTTGCTTCATGGTGCAGCAAGGGGTAGTTCTAGGGCACAAGATTTCAAACAAAGGCATCGAGGTTAATCCTGCAAAGATTGAAGTAATAGACAGAATGCCAATTCCATGTTCAGTGAAAGCAGTTAGAAGCTTCTTGGGCCATGCTGGTTTTTATAGAAGGTTCATTAAGGATTTCTCCAAGATAGCCAAGCCATTATCTGAACTGCTAGAACAAGACAGAAAGTTTGATTTCAGCAGTGATTGTATGAAGGCATTTACCAAGTTGAAAGATGCACTAGTTACAGCTCCCATAATGCAACCACCAAATTGGGATGAACCCTTTGAGTTGATGTGTGATGCAAGTAATTATCCAGTTGGAGCAGTATTAGGACAGAGAAAGGATAAGATTTTCAGATCTATATACTATGCTAGCAAGACAATGGATGGTGCACAGAGAAACTATACCACTACAGAAAAAGAGCTGTTGGCAGTGGTATTTGCCTTTGATAAGTTCAGATCTTATTTGGTTGGGGCCAAGGTAATTGTATTCACTGATCATACTGCAATCAAGTACTTAATGGCTAAGAAAGATGCAAAACCAAGGCTCATCAGATGGATACTCCTTCTGCAAGAATTCGATTTGGAAATCAAGGATAGAAAAGGAACAGAGAATCAAGTTGCTGATCACTTGTCAAGACTGGAAAATCCATTTGGAGGGGATGACACAGAACAGATTAATGATGAAGAAGATGCACCCTGGTTTGCAGACATTGCCAATTATCTTGCTACAGGTCAAAAGCCATATGGTTTGCATGGACAGCAATTGAAAAGGTTTCTACACGATGCGAAGTTCTATTATTAGGATGATCCAACTTTATATAGACTGGGTCCTGATTAGATTTTCAGAAGATGCGTTCCGGATTAAAAGATTCCAGAAATTTTGAATGAATGCCATGCTTCAGCATATGGAGGGCATTTTGGGGGACAGAGAACAGTTGCCAAAGTATTGCAGTCAGGGTTTTATTGGCCAAGGATTTTCAAAGATGCTTTTGAGTTTGTGAAGAGCTGTGATAGATGTCAAAAAGTGGGGAATTCGCCAGCCAAGAATGCTATGCCTCTTAACAACATAGTGGATGTAGAACTATTTGATGTGTGGGGTATGGATTTCATGGGGCCATTTCCCTCTTCTTTTGGAAATGAATATATTTTGTTAGTTGTTGACTATGTATCTAGGTGGGTAGAAGCTTGTGCTTGTGTTCAAAATGATGCTGCTACTGTAATCAAATTTCTGCACAAGAACATCTTTACAAGGTTTGGGAATCCAAGGGCTATCATCAGTGATGAGGGAACACATTTCATTAATAAGAGTTTGGCTGCTCTTTTAGCCAGATACAACATTAACCACAAAGTTTCAACTGCCTATCACCTGCAGACCAATGGACTTGCTGAATTTTCCAACAGAGAGATAAAAAGTGTGCTGGAGAAGGTTGTTAACACTACAAGGAAGGACTGGTCTAAACATCTGGATGATTCGTTGTGGGCTTACAGGACAGCCTATAAAACACCTTTGGGGATGTCTCCTTATAGGATTGTATTTGGGAAGGCTTGTCATTTGCCCCTGGAAATGGAGCATAAGGCATTCTGGGCCACCAGGAAATTGAATCTCGATCCTAAGTTAAGTGGGGAAAAGAGGATGCTGCAGCTCAATGAACTGGAAGAATTGAGGATTCAAAGCTATGAGAATGCAAAGATATACAAGGAAAAAGTGAAGAGATGGCATGACAGCAAGATTGTAAATAGACATTTGGAAGAAGGGCAACAAGTTTTACTTTTCAATGCTAGGCTGAGGCTGTTTCCTGCCAAGCTAAAGTCCAGATGGTCAGGACCTTTCACTTTGGTGAAGAATTACCCTCATGGGGCTGTGGAGCTGAAAGATGAAAGCACAGGGGATACATTTAAAGTCAATGGATAGAGGGTTAAGCAATATCATGAAGGAGGCTGGAGCAAGCTGAAAGCTTCTTTCATATTGGACGAACCTTAAAGTGAGGTAGCCTAAGCCATCATGAGGATTAGATGAAGCATGTGGTGATGGCTTAGGATGTTTATTTTAATTCTGCATTTATTTTCTTGTCTAGTTAAATTTAAATTTTCTGTGAATAAACCTTAGGAATGGTTGAATGCTACAGCCTGTAAGTAGCATGAGTATTGAGCACTTGTTTTTTAATTTCGTAAAGTAGACTTAGTATTTTATCTGGTAATAGTATTTTGAGTGTTCAGAGTTTATTTCATAAATTTGTACATAAACATAATGAATAAAAAAAGAAAAGAAAAGACAAACAGTGATTTTGGAAAGTTTGTGGATAGGGATTAAACACATAGCCGTTGAGGAGAGAGAGTGCGGTTATCCCTAGGAATGATGGTTTAGGAAAGTTATTTTTTTAATTGACAGGAAAGGTTGTGTCTAATCAAGGGAAGTTGAAGGGTTTCCTTATTTCTGATGCTTATTTTTGCTTAAAGTGGGGTTATTTATACATCGTACATATTGTTGCATAACTTAAAAAAACACTCCAACTTTAGCAAATTTGGGAGAGGAAACCGGGAAACTTTGTGCATAAATCAAGACGTTTGTGTCGAACAACAGGTACCACTTCTTGTTTCAGTTTACTCTTTTACTTGTGGGTGTTAAAATTCTGTTTTGAACTTGGTGTTCTTTGTTCTTGTTTGATCCCGCAACAAAGAATGGCTGGTATGTTCGTGTCCTTGAAGTTTTTGCTGAATTGTTGTTTGTGCTATGGATTAGAACTCTTTGTTCGCATGATTTTGAACCCATGAACTTGACTAAAGAAATGTTATATTCGTTTTGGTTTCAGTAATCATTGCGAGTAGCATGCAGTAGTTCTGACAAATACTCTGACAAGTTTATGCTAGGGCTCAAGATAATTTCAAAATTTCAAACGGGTGTTTAATTTGTTGCATGAAACTTTGAGTGAACTCAAAGTTTGGGGGTGAAAATGTTAATTTGAAAAGAAAAATTTAAGCAATCGAATGCCATATCTTGCTCTTGGGATTTGGGGTCTAAAAATTTGCTTTTTGTAGATTTGAACATGAGGACGAAGCAAAGCGGGAAGAAGAGACCAGGGATGGAGGTTGAGTCCCCTGTGACGACTCCAGAAAAGGCGAGCCCAGCTTCATCAAAACCCAAGCCTACCAAAAAGGAAAAGAAGTCGGAGCCTACTCCACCATTGAGGAGGTCAAGCAGGGCTGCTGTCTCAATCATGGCTCAGAGGAACGCGAAGTTACCACCCACCAGTGCAGAGAATCTAGTGGAGATTCCTGATGAACCAGTCTAAAAGCCTAAGACTGCGGGTACCAAATCTAAGCAAGGGAACCTGATGGATTTGGTTGACGCAGCCACATCAAAACTAGACCTTGAAACTATAAAGAAACCCACGAAGGAAGTCGTTCCTGAAGAAAAGGAATATGCACAATCTGAAGATGCGGGATCTGAGGGAGAGGAAAGTGTGGATGGCCAGTCTGAAGAGCCAGAAGCAGAACATGGATCAGAACAACCGGAGAATGAAGATGTGGAATCAGAGGTAGAGGACAATGCTGAAGGCCAGTCTGAAGAGCCGGAAAGCGAGCACGAGTCAGAGAAATTAGAGGGTGATGCTGATAGTACAAAGGAAACAGAGGCAGGCCAGTCTGAAGAGCCTGTAGTGGAGAGTGAGCCCAGTGCTCAGAGAAGTTCGGAGACCCAGAATAAACCTCTTCCTAAAGAGAAGGAAGTGAGTGAGAGCATCAAAGTTGAAAAGGAAGTTGAAGCAGTCAATGCTACAACATCGCAAGAGCAAGCAGTCACATCTGGAGGAAAACCAACTACAAAAGGAAAGAAACCTGTACCTGAGAAGAAGCCAACACCCAAGAAGAGGAAGCGAGTAGAAACCATTGAAGATGACAAGGGGATTTTGAGGAATAGGAACACTGGAAAATGTGTGAAGCAAGTTGTTGACAAGGAAGTGGGAGACAACTCCGTGAAGAAGTCCGACAACGCAAGGAAGAAAGAGATTAAGCATGGCAAGGCCAAGGTTGTGGAGTTGTCTGCAGAAGAGATTGATAGAATCGCGAAATTTTCATCAAAGCTCCATCAGAATAGAATGCAAGAGCTTGCGAACCCCAAGTTCAATTTAGAACGGGGATTCAAGGATCTGTCTAAACTGCCTGAAGGAGTTCTCAAAAGTGTTGAACAACAAGGATGGGAGCCCTTCGTGATCATGCAACCTCTACCAATTATCGCTTTGGTCAGGGAATTTTATGCAAATTGTGTGCAATCTAAGGGGGTGGACTATGAATACAAGGCCATTGTCCGAGGAAAGGAGGTGGTGTTGAACCCCAGAACAGTGCACAAAATCTATGGCACGCATCCACCACAGCCTGATACTTTCTTTGATTTGCTGAACTCAGCCTCGAAGGAGCAGTTGGATGAAGCTCTGAGTGTTGTATTAGTGTCAGTAGCACGTTGGGTGGATGAAACCAAGGATAATCTTTCTGCGTTGGCCAGCTTTTTGACAACTGAAGCCAACATTTGGATTCATTTTCTGAGGAACCGAATCAGTTCCACGACCCACAACACTTTGGTGGGACAGGATCGAATTTTGGTGGTAGCTGCGATAGTGAAGGGCGATCCAATTGACATTGCGTTGTTTATCATCGATTCAGTTGGTGTCCAAGCTTATAAGAAGGCTGGACCACTCTTTTGCCCTTCACTAATTTCTGAACTTTGCAAGCAGGCCGGAGTTCCTTTCCATGCCGAGGAGCAGAGGAGCATAGCCAAAAGCTATTTCAACATTCCATATCTGACAAAGCACCATGCTGCCGCACAAGCCCGAGCTCAAGGAGAGGAGACTGCCGGGGCAAGCAACTCGATGGAAGCTCTGCAGCGTGAACTTTCGAAGATCAAAGCAATGCAGGTGAAGCTGTTGAAAGGCTTCCGGATGATGCACAAGGTGCTGCTGAAAGTCAAAATCCAAACTGCCAGATTGTTGAAGAAGAAGGGTGGTCGTGTCAAGGCGAAGAAAGCTTCGGATGGGTCAGCTTGATGGAAGGGGTATTTTCTATCCTTTCTAAGTATTTGCCAAAACAATTTCTGTTTTAGTTTGTGTGACTTCTGTTTTTATGATTAACGTCTTTTGATTTTGTTTGATGGTTGTCCGACTTTCATGCTTATTCTATGTTAAAGCATGAAATTTCGGTTGGTTTTATAATAATAAGTCTTAAGTTTAGCAGTGTATTCTCCTTTTGCCCGATGATGTCTCGTTTTCCCTCATTCCTTCTGTTCCACGTCTGGTGATGATCATGATTGTTGAGAGTCAATCCTCGTATACATTCGTTGTTTAACTGTGTACATGATATTAAGATCTGCGAAATAGAGTTTGCATGCAACATTGTTTTTGAATATACCTGATATGCTTAGACATATGTTTGAGCTTAGCTGGTACTACATCTTGGACTTTTTATTGTGAAATGTCATCTACCCTAAGTTCAGTCTTGGTCAAGATGAATTAGGTCTAAGCATATTACTTAGAGATGATTAAGGCAGTCGCTTGATCTTTGTGCCTTCAGATAATTCATTGGTTATGATTTCATAGTCCTTTGCACCTAGATTTTGAGCTAGCGCCTGTTTCTTGTTTACACCTACTTCATGTTAAGCCTTTTTCCAAACAGGTCCTAGTCTAGAGGGTTGTTCCAATCTAGTTCTTCTCTAACATTGAGGACAATGTTATGTTTAAAGTTTGGGGGGGTGTCACTTCTAGCCGAAGTGTTAACTTGTTACCTATGTTTAAAAAAAATATATGAAAAGAAAGGCATTTTGGCCTGAAATAAAAAGAGAAAGAAAAAGAGAATAGGCAGTTGTGTTAGCCTGTAAAATATTTGAAATAAAGTTAATTTCCACATCGTTTGTTGGGGATTTAGCCAAGTGTGATAGTAATAGCAAATTGCTGAAAAAAAGAGATTATAGAAAGAAGATTGAAATAAATTCAAGGGTAGAATAAGAAGGACAACACCTCTAGACTTAAAGTCACTCTTTCCAAATTTCCTCACCTTGAACCTTGGCCTAACATTAGAAGCTTTGAAAGTCCTTTTGATCTAAGTGGGATGTGAAGCCTATTAGTTGTGAACAAGAGAGGATGATTGGGTAGGAAAAGAAACATGGCATTGATGAGCATTGAGGCTTGTATAAGTAGTTAAAGTTAAGCTCAGCTATGATTTGGCTATCTTGAAATCTGATTTACTTTTCTGTGAACATTGGATTGTAAGATTTTGGTGAGTGTGCATTGTTAAACTTTGTAAAGAACGAGGACTGAAGTTGAACAATCGGAAGAATCACCAATCATGTTTTCATTTTGATCTTTGCTGAGGGCTGAATAAAAAGGAGATATACTATTCTAGCTTATTACTTAAGAACTTTGGGTTCTATGATTTGAGTCTATTTTGGTTGCTTGAGGACAAGCAACATCTTAAGTTTGGGGGGTGATAACTCTCATAAAGAGTTATCTTTTGATTCCATCCTATGAACTTTAGATGTTTTTTTGAATAAATTATTTAGTAATCAAAGTCCTTTTTGCTTGTTTTTGGTATCTTGGTACATAGGTCATGATACTTTAACTTATGCAAGTATTAATGAGTTTTTGCAAGCTTGTGGTGAAGTTTAGTCCAGGTTCTGAAAGCAAGAGCTTACCTGCCGCATGCTGATAAAAGATATGCTTGAGCATGGGAAATGGATGATTAGAGGGAAGGAGGTTTTCTCTCTCCGGGACCACTCAGAGACAAGGATAAAGGTCCTTTTTGATCTTGTCTGCTGGGGAGACAGGTGGCACTGAAGGAAGCCGATCCCTTGTCTGAAGGAAACAGTGACATTTGCACACGTGGATGCATCATGGAAGAGAGAAGGAGATCAACGGCTGTGAGAAAGAGAATATCAACAAAAAGGCTTGGCACTTTTGAGGTACACACAATTACAACAACACACGAACTAAGAGCAGAGGTGCCTGGAGATCAAGCTTGGAGAGGAAGTAATCGGAGTACGAAAGGATCATCGTTTATTGTTTGTTTTTAGATTTTCAAGTTGTATTTTGATGACGAATGATCTTATGCTCTTATTTCTTTTATTTTCGAATATGAGCTAACTTTATTTAGCACTTGGGTTGTGGAACAAAACATCATTTGCTTGAATATATTTTAGAATCAAGTTTTGCAAGACTGAACTTATCTTTGATTTTGTTTTCAATCGTTTCTTGAGCACGACAGTGGATAGATACCAATCACTTGTGAAGACCGAAAGGTGAAATAGGCCGAGGGGATCTTAGATAATTGTGTTGATTGCATAGACATATGAGATGGCACAACTTAATCAAACTTAGTTTGATTACTTCATCATTCAATCACTAAGAGAGGCATAGACATATGAATCCTTGTGAGAGGGTGTAGATCTAGGAGAATGACAGTTTGCTAGGCAGGATTAGAAAAAGTTCTAAGGTTCAGGGGAATGCGAGACATAAACTTTAGCATATAGAATAGCAGTGATGAATTATGTTCCATAACCCGAGTGTGTTTTCTAGTATTTGTGAACCCATCTACAACATCTATGTTCATTTTGTGGAACGAGGAAATATTACTGATCATAGCTTTAGTAGGAATCATAATTTATGCATATTTATGTTTTGAGTAGAAGTTAGATACAAACAACTCTTGATTTAAAAACAATTCTTAGTGCACGATTTAGACAATCACTCCCTTGGGTTTGATATCTGGTCCCACTTGACTATATTACTTGTGGATTGTGTATACTTGCACATTGGTTCTGTAGTCACACTATAGTTCACAACAAGTTTTTGGCGCCGTTGCCGGGGAGAGATTAAATTTAAATCTGAATGCTTTTGAATTGTTTGAGAATTATATTATATGATCGATCTGATTGTGGATACTAATCATTTTCATAATGCAGGGAGATCAGTAGTTTATGAGTGAAAAGATTGTAAGAGAACTATTTCCATTTGATCCAGAAATTGAGAGGACTTTTAGAAGGAACAGAAGGAAACAGAAAATCAGAAAGATGGCTGATGAACAACCAGAGAGAGAGATTGATGAGAAACATAGAGTGATCAGATCATTCATGGCACCCAGATTTGCTGATTTTAATCCTGGGGTGGTGAGACCTGAAGTGCAGGCACAACACTTTGAGTTGAAACCAGTTATGTTCCAGATGTTACTAAGTTTAGGACAGTTCAGTGGACAAGCCACAAAGGTTCCCCACTTTCATTTAAGATCATTCTTGGAGGTCTGTGACAATTTTAAACTGCATGGAGTAACACTTGAGGCATTGAGGATGCGCCTATTCCCTTTCTCTTTGAGGGATAGTGCTAAGACTTGGCTCTTAAATCTAACACCAGGATCTGTAACAACTTGGAATGAGCTAGCTGAGACTTTCCTGATTAAGTATTTTCCTCCTACCAGGAACGCCAGATGTAGAAATGCTATTATGTCCTTTAAACAGGAATGTGATGAATCAGTCAGTGAGGCATGGGAAAGGTACAAAGAACTACTGAGAAGATGTCCAAATCATGGAATCCCTTATGGTATCCAGCTAGAGATTTTTTACAATGGACTGCTTGGAAACTCTAGGATGATGATTGATGCTACTGTAGGAGGAGCTCTGTTGGACAAAACTTACAATGAAGCTTGTGAAATTTTGGACAAAGTAGCTGCAAACAATTATCTGTGGGCAAACTCTAGAACAACAGCTGCAGCCACTCCAAAAGTTGCAGGGGTCTTAGAAGTTGATCCTATTCAAGTTCTTACTGCACAAATGGAAGCTTTGGGAGCAACCATGAAGAGCATTGAGAAGAACACCAGTCAAGCTATGGTTTCCCCGATGCCAACTGAAACTGCAATGGTTCTGAGTTGTATTTATTGTGGGAAAGGACATCAATTTGAGGAATGTCCTTCAAATCCAGCATCTGTGTGCTATATGGGAAATAGGCCTCAACACTACCAGGGGAACAATAACCCATATTCAAACACTTATAATTCAGGGTGGAGGAACCATCCTAATCTTTCATGGTCTGGGCAGGGAAATCAAAATGCTGGAGCACGGGACCAGCATAAAACTTTAACAAAGGTGGATATAACAAGTATAACCAGCAGAAGAACAATCAACAGCAGAGTGGTCAACATCAAACTTTAGAGGCACCACCTCAGAAACCTGAGAAAACCATGGAAGAAATGATGAAGGAATTTATGGCAAAGAATGAAGTATGATTGAAAATCCAGGATGCTTTGATACAGAGTCAAGCTTCTTCATTAAGGAATTTGGAGGTTCAGATGGGTCAGTTAGCTAATGATATCAGGAATAGGCCACAGGGAAGCTTACCCAGTAACACAGAGAACCCAAGAGGGGGAAATGAGCAGTTCAAAGTAGTCACTTTGAGAAGTGGAAAACAGACTGAAGAGAAACCAAATGAAATACATCAGA
>JAPKLW010010098.1:0-11574 GCA_026898455.1 Plectranthus barbatus | reverse complement strand
ATTTCATACTGATTTAAAACCCAGCACCCAAGTGCTGGTGTATATCTAAAAACTGATATAACTGTGCAAACAAGGCTAAAAATATTCTAAGTCTTGAGCTACCAGCTGACGAGCCAGTCGCCAGTCAGCTGAGTACGCAGAGTGCAAGTTGACTTACCAGCTGACAAGGTCCCAGTCAGCTGAGTAACCAGCAGAGTGCAAGAAACGGTTAACCACATTTTCCGCTGCCAAGTTATACCCTGATAATCCGGGACCAACAAGTGGTATCAGAGCGAGGTTCTTATAGACCGATTGTTTCTGAGTCGCTTAGGACCGAGATCCACGTTTCCTTGCGCTCTATTTGTTTGTCTGTTTGATTAGCTCAGGTACATCAAGATGAATATTCCGAAGCTACTCGACTACAAGACTGTGAAGCATGATATATGGCGAAAGAGGTCGCTCATTTCTCTAAAGAGCATCCATCCGGAAATGAAAGATGTGCTGGAGAAAGGACCAATCGAGATCACCATGATACAGCACCAGCTAGGAGATCGTCCAGCTGCTGTGATCCCAAAGCCTCAAGGCGAATGGAACGCCGAGGACAGGAAGCAGAATCAGTTGGATTCCATTGCTCACGAGTTGATCCTGGCTTCTCTTCCAGAGTCGCTGATGGAGGAAGCCCTCCAGTTTGACAATGCCAAGGGAGTATGGGATTACCTTGATAGCCTATGTCAAGAAACTGATCAAATGAAACGCAACAAATTGCAGGTTGCGGTGGACAAGTATGAGTCCTTCCAGATGCTGCCTGGAGAAACCATCAAGGAGATGGAGGCGAGATTCAACGCCATCGTCAGCGAGCTAAAGTCCCTGGACAGGAAGTGCTCAAATGAAGATCTTAATGCCAAGATCCTGTCCAAGATGCCCAAGGAGGACTGGTTCGTGAAGACCACAGCTCTGAAGGAGAAGGACCTGTCCAAGATGACTCCCAAGGAGTTATTTGCTCAGTTGCAGGCACACGAGTGGGATATCCAGATGGTGAACAAGAATGAGGCCATCCGGAACATGGGATCCCCCAGCATCAAAGCTCAAGACGAAGCTTACTTCGTCAAGAAGGACTTCAAATGGAAGCACAAGAAGCCCTTCCATGCTGACAGACCTGCTGCCCAGCACAACCAGCAGAAAGAGATCCCAGCCACATCGGGATCTAACTCAAAAGACAGTGAGAGCTCTATCGCTGACCTTGAGCAACAGATGAAGAGACTGGCCGTTCTCCTGGAGAAAGCCAAGTCGAAACAGGGAGTATCTCTAAGCTCATCTGATGGAAAATTCATCAAGAGAGCTCCCCGTGCTTGCTATCAGTGCCAATCCCCTGATCACCTTAAATTTGAATGTCCACAGGTGGAAAAGGGTGAGCGGGAAAGGCTGAAGAAGCTTTTTGAAGAGCGAGCATCCAAGGCCATTGCCAAGGCCATGCTGACCAGGACTGAAGTGCCTGACATACCCGACCATAATGATGGGGAGTATGCGTCAGACGAGGAGTTAGAAGAGGAAGCTCTACTGGCACTCATGGCAGCCTTTGGCGAGGAGTCAGCTGAAGGAAGTGCTGACAGTGAAGAGGCACTTGCAGCTGATGATCAGGTCTTGGCTGGCGAAAATGCTTCGCTGAAAGATCAAGTTTCTATTTTGACCAAGGAGATTGAAAAATCGAGGTCAGTCAGTGAAGAGCTAGCCACTTTGAAAAAGACTCACTTTGAGTTGCTCCAAAATTTTCAAATTACAAAAACTGAGCGAGATAATTTTCACAATCTCGTTCTGGAGCAAGAAAATAAAATAAATTTTCTAAATAAAGGCTCAAAAGACTTGGAAGCAGCTCTAAGTCATTGGAGAAAGCCTTCTGATAAGTCCGGGTTGGGATTTACAAAGGATTTGAGCATAAACCAACCCGAACTCTCAGCTCATAAGGGTAAGGGCAAACTGGTAAATGCATCAGCACCAGCTGGTAATACCAGTCAGTCCCGTGTGGCTGATCAGCATAGGAACCATAAGTCCAGATACATAGGTGAGTCATCAAGACAAAATCCTCAACTGGCAAAATCCTCTGCTGACAGGACGCCAGCACACCCAAGGACGCAGACTAAGCCGAAATATTCTAAGGCAAGGAAGTCAGCGTCAGCTGCCAGTGGAATCCGACAGCCAGCACCAGCTGTCCAGAGATTCCACGCCCAACCTTACAAGTATGCCAGTTGCCAGCATGCTTACAAGGGATCCAAATCTCAGCGGAATACTGAGAGAAGGATATCTCCCGATAGGAGGAACACCTATCGGAGGCCTGAGTCCAATCAAAACCTTTTCTCAAGGGCTGGGAAGGCTAATCATCGTGGTCCACAATTCCAGAGACCACCAAGGCTACACAAGCGGTCGGAAAGAAATTTTCGACACCCTCGGAGGAAGAATACTTCCAGAGGAACCGCACACACAGCCACACCTTCCAAAAACAAATCCATGCATTATTTTAAAAGGAAGGGAAAGGCCACAAGTGATGTCAGCAAGGGTAACACCGAGCTGAAGATTACTCAAGTCTGGATTCCAAAAGGAATGATCCAGAGATCTAACCCTGCAGGACCCGCTGATGATCGGGGACCTAAATAATTTCATTTTCTTGCAGGAACAGGATCATGCAACACAGCTTCAGAGATCGAGCGAGTGGATCATAGATAGTGGTTGCTCGGCTCATATGACTGGTGAGGAGTTCCTATTTTCTGAGCTCACCAAGGTCAGAGGACCTCCAGTTATTTTTGGTGATAACTCCAAGGGCAGAGTTATTAGCAAGGGCTGCATCGAGAAGGATGATGTCAGAATTGTGAATGTATCCCTTGTCACCAATCTGAAGCACAACCTCCTGAGCATCAGTCAGCTGTGCGACAATGGTTATACCATTGTGTTTGACAAATCAGGGTGCCAGATCAAGAATGAAGAGTCTGGCGAGACCAAGCTGAAAGGTGTCAGGAAAGGAGGTCTCTATGTTGTTGACTGGCAAAGCGGGAAGACTGATACATGCTTTGTAGCCACCAGTTCCATGGAAACTAACTGGTTGTGGCACAAAAGGTTAAGTCATCTAAATTTCAAAACTATTAATTATCTTACCAAGCATGATCTTGTAGATGGTCTTCCCAAGGGCGGGTTCAAGAAGGAAGGAATTTGCAAAGCTTGCCAGCAAGGCAAACAAACTAGGAAGTCCTTCAAGAACCAGTCGCCAGTCTGCCCCAGTACCAATCAGGTACTCGAGTTGTTACACATGGACCTGTTTGGACCAGTAACACCGCAAACCATTGGAGGAAGACGATATTCGCTGGTGGTAGTCGATGACTACTCGCGCTATACCTGGGTAAAGCTTCTCAGAACCAAGGATGAGGTGAAGATCATTCTTCCAGAATTGATCATCCAAGCTCAGAAACAGAGAGAAGCTGTGGTAAAGCGGATTCGTTCGGACAATGGGACTGAATTCTGCAACAGTCTGCTGATGGATTTTTGCGCGGAGGCCGGGATCAATCATGAGAGATCTACTCCAAGGCAACCGCAGCAAAATGGACTGGCAGAACGTAGGAACAGGACGCTGAAAGAAGCGGTCCGGTCCATGCTGGCTGAGTCCGGCTTGGGACAGAGTTTCTGGGGAGAAGCGTTGGTGACTGCCTGCTACACTCAGAATAGAAGCGGGATCAACGACCGACTCCAGAAAACTCCCTACGAAGTGTATTTTGGTCGTAAGCCTTCTATAGCTCATCTTCGTGCATTCGGTTCACCATGTTATATCCATAATAATGGGAAGTCGAAGTTAAATGCTTTCTCGCCTAAGGCTGATGAGGGTGTGTTTGTCGGATATGGACATCCCTCTCACAAGGGCTATAGAGTATTTAACAAGACTACCCAGCTTGTGGAAATAACATGCAATGTTGTTTTTGATGAAGCTACTTTAGTGCGCAGGACATTACGACAACTGGCTGAAGATGTTCCTGAGGTCGAGGATGTCAGCGACCAGTTGGGCAGGAATTCTTCCGATGCTCAACCAACTGGTTCGACTAGACCTATGAATGGATCATCTTCTCAACCAGTTACCTCAGGTGCCCGTCAGCAACCTGAGAGGGTCGGTGATGCAAATGACCTTGCTGAGACCTTACACTCAATCTCCCTGAGTGGATCTAGCAAAAATCAAGGGGGAATTCCGACTGGAATCTTTGAGCCAGAAGACAACGATGAACCAGCTGGAATAGAGGTACCAGCTGATACTGACAACGTTGGTGAAGGTTCAGGAAGCCAGTCAGACAGTGGAGCTGATGAAGAAGTTCTAACTGGTGGTCAACCACCAGTTGCAATTCCAGTTCCGACTGGTGAAGGTCAATTGCCAGTTGCAGTTCCAGCTCCGACTGGTGAAAATGTGGAAGCACCAGTCGTCAGGACAGAAGAACCTGTTTCATAGCCGGCACCAGCAGTCGCTGGTCCTCCCAAATGGCTGAGGGATCACCCATCCGATGCTATTCTCGGTGATCCGGAAGGTTCTGTCCAGACTCGACACGGCAGTGCGCTCCTAAGTTGTTTTATTTCTCAAATGGAACCTACTTCCATAGGAGTTGCGCTAGAATCTGCTGATTGGAATAATGTCATGCAAGAAGAGCTTGCTGAATTCACTCGCAACAATGTTTGGGACTTGGTGGAGAAACCATCACATCAGTCAGTGATTGGCACCAAGTGGGTTTTCAAGAACAAGCGAGATGAGAATGGCACCGTGGTCAGAAACAAAGCTCGTTTAGTCGCCAAAGGTTACAGGCAGTGTGAAGGCATCGACTTCGATGAGACCTTCGCACCAGTTGCAAGAATGGAGGCGATACGGCTGTTCCTTGCTTATGCAGCGTATCACGGCTTCACGGTGTTCCAGATGGACGTGAAGAGCGCCTTCTTGAATGGCGAACTAAAGGAGGAGGTTTATGTCGAGCAACCTCCAGGCTTTGAAGTTGGCACCAAGGTGTACAAGCTGAGAAAGGCCCTGTATGGATTGAAACAGGCGCCCAGGGCTTGGTACGAAACGCTGTCACAATTCCTTATCAGCAATGGATTTCGGAAAGGGAAGATTGATAGGACTCTCTTTCTTCTCAAGGATGGAGGTGACATGCTAATGGTGCAGATCTATGTTGATGACATCATATTCGGATCAAGGAATATAACTCTCTGCGAGAAGTTTTCTCAACTGATGCAGACATCATTTCAGATGAGTATGATGGGCAAGTTAACATACTTTCTCGGACTCCAGGTCCAGCAGTCAGCTGATGGAATTTTTATCAGCCAGCGGAAGTATACGAAGGAGTTAATTCAGAAGTATTGCCCAGAGAAAACTAAGTCCCTCAGAATACCTATGAGCACCAGCTGTCAGATATTTCTTGACGAGCAAGGTGAATCAGTTGATCCTACCATCTACCGAGGAATCATTGGATCACTTCTCTATCTCACAGCCAGCAGACCCG
This sequence comes from Plectranthus barbatus, assembly GCA_026898455.1. Classification (NCBI taxonomy): domain Eukaryota; kingdom Viridiplantae; phylum Streptophyta; class Magnoliopsida; order Lamiales; family Lamiaceae; genus Plectranthus; species Plectranthus barbatus. Next base: position 6,082 of record JAPKLW010010098.1, on the reverse strand, counting down.
ACATTTCGTACTCAGTCGGAGTGTGTGCCAGATTTCAAGCCAATCCGAAAAGGTCACACATGGAAGCTGCAAAGAGGATAGTAAAATATCTGAAGGGGACTGAATCTCTTGGAATATGGTATCCCAGAAATGATGAGCTTACACTCATTGGATATTCAGATTCAGACTTCGCTGGATGCCGTATTGATCGAAAGAGTACCAGTGGTACGTGTCAGTTTCTAGGACACAAGCTAATCAGCTGGTTTAGCAAGAAGCAGCACTCAGTTGCTACTTCTACCACTGAGGCTGAGTATGTTGCCGCTGCCAGTTGCTGTGCTCAAGTTATCTGGATCAAGCAACAACTGGAGGATTATGAAGTGGACACTGGCTGTGTACCCATCTATTGCGACAACAACAGTGCTATGTGCATCACGAAGAATCCGGTTCATCATTCCAGAACTAAGCACATAGACATTCGACATCACTTCATACGTGATCATGTCGAGAAGAAGGATGTCAGCGTGGACTACATCAGAACTGAAGATCAACTGGCTGACATCTTCACTAAACCCCTTCCAGAAGCAAGATTCAAGGAGTTATGCATCAAACTCGGTCTTATGGAGATTGATGTGAGCCCCAATGATGAGGAAGAATGAGTCCCAGCTCTCATTCTGTTCTTGATCTTCTGAAGGACGCTGATTACGACTAAGTCCAAGCTCTTAGTTGTTTTTATTTAAGTGGTATCTCAAGATCTCTGATGGCTCCTACTGGCGGAACTTATCCCTTAATTGTCTAAGGAAATGAGTCCCAGCTCTCATTCCCAAGTTGCCAGCTCAAACCATCAGTTGAAGCGAAATTGGGTCTCAGCTCCCAATTTCAAGTGATGATGAGGAGTGGATTCCTTGAAGAGAAGATTATGCGGAGTGAATTGAGTCCAAGCTCTCAATTCTTTCAATCTTTCAAGTTGTCAGCAGACAACTGGCGAATTTCCTACGACTGATGAAATTGAGTCCCAGCTCTCAATTTATCCAAGTACTCGGGAGCCAGTCGTATGTACCAGTTGTCAACTGGTAAGGAGGCCATGCTGACAGGGGGAAGTGTTCAACTGGCATATGCTACTGATGACCAGTTATGCCAGCTGTCGCAGAAAAGGCGGGATTGTTCAAATCCGACTAGCGTGTACATCTCTCAGAATTTAATGCGGAATTTAATGCCACATTTAATGTGCACAGTGTCTGCGCAGTCCGACGCTTGGATGCCACCAATCGGCGTGTGCCATGTCAGCTCCACGTCGTGGCGCCCGTCAGCACGACCGCGCACGTCACCACAGGGAACCGGGCCTGCTGATGACCGTCGATCCTCGCTTGCTGAGCGTTGATCCTGGACGTCTGATCCTGCATGGCCCGAGTACATATACCCGATCACTTCCTTCGGGTTAACCTTTATGTTTCCCTACTTTCAGAACCCTAATATCTTTCAAAATTCTCTCATCTTCCCTTGAATCTTTCTGAAGTCATGGCATCATCTTCTCAACCTCCAGCTGATAACCCTCCATCTGCATCTACATCATCCTCGTCTGGTTCACCAGACCTACCAGTCGCTGAAGCTCATATGCCTACGTATACTGGCATAGTGAAGATCGAAGATATCGATTACACCTATCCGTTCGCCCGATTGGTTCAGTTGAACAGGCCGGCGACCAGGCGACAGCTCTCTAACGCGCAGATTAGGACTGCACAGGTTCAGAAGGAGAAGATTCTGAACACGAAGCTAGCCCTAAAGCATCATGGGCCGGAGCTGATGGAGATGGTCGACCACGAGCAGCTCCGCCAGTACTTGACGGCGACACCCGAAACTTTCCATCCACACATGGTAGCCGAGTTCTACGCTCGGGCCGTGATAGCTGACGGCAGGAAGTCTTTCACAACTTCCGTTTTTGGTCACCTGATCACCGTCAACGCCGAATACCTCGCCGATCTGTTCGGGCTGAGGAATGAAGGTATGGAGATAGCCTCGTATTATCAGAATGATACCGACGAGTTCAGAAGGAGATGGGCGGAGTGGAAGAAGGCGGAGGTGACTGAGTTCCGTACTGGAATGAGGAAGTCAGAAATGGAAGAATATTGGCAGATGGTATGCGACATTGTGGTGCGCATGCTGCAATGTGAGGTCGGATCGTACGCCGAGCTGAGCCTGCACAAGTTTTCAGTGATGTGTGCGCTTGTCGACAGGGTTGAGGGCAACTGGGCTGAATTCTTCTTCGGCCGGTTGCTGGAAAATGTAGACAGAAACGTCACTATTCCGACTGACGGCAGGTTTGCTCACGCCGTATCCTTCGGGCTGAGGATCAGCCACATCCTGGAGATGGAATTGGGTGATGGCGTGGATCAGGGGGAACAGCTGGTTGGTTCCGATTTCATACCAGCCACGAAGGTGAAGCTGCCTCGCCCAGATTACAAGAAGCCACGCAGGCTGAAAGGGAAGTCAGCAGTGGACCCTGCTGAGGTCGTTTCTGAGGAGGACTCAGAAGACCTGGGGGAGCAAGTGCCAGCTGTGGCTCTCCCGCTGACAGCAGAGGCAAGGGCAGAGTTGAAGAGGAAGCTGGAGACGGAGTCTCTCTTCGACACCATGGAAGGCGCGGTGGCTGAGGCGACTGGTATCCACCCACGGGACGTACAACTTGTACCAGTCACCAAGAAGCCATCCCACAAGAAGCCTAAGACTTCCCAACACCAGCAGCCACCGTCAGCTGTGGCATATGACCCTGAGTCTGGGAAGATCTCCATCCCAGTCAAGAAGTCCGTCTTGGGACTGACTGAGGAGGAGACCCTCGAAAGGATGACTCGCAAGAGGAAGCGAATCCAGACCAGAGCTCAGAAGCTGGTGGAGCAGGCGAAGAAGGAGCAACAAGCTTCTATTGTAAGGAAGAAACAGGCCCAGGCAAGGTTGAAGGCCTTGGCCGACCAGCGAAGAAGAGAGGCTGAGCTGGCAGCCCGCGATGAAGCCTTTGCAAAGGTGCAGGCTGAGCATGAGGCCAGACGTCAGGCGCAACTGGCGGAGCAGGTGCGCCAGGTGGCCAAAGGCAAATGGGAAGTTGCCCCAACTACAAGTGCAAGGCCACCAGCACCAGCTCCAGGCCAGATCTTATCAGACGAATCATTCACGCGCCTGATGGTCATGGGTGCTGATGAAGATGTACTATCCCTTGTGGATAAGTACCAGGAGGAGGAGGAGGTCGCTGAAGTCCCTCCACCCGCGCAAGGGGGTGGTGGAGGTGAAGAAGTCCCACTGGCCGCGCAAGGGGGTGCCACTGGAGGAGTTGAGGAGCGGGCGACCACCCCGGTAAAACTGGCGAGCTTCTCGGATGTCAGTTCTGAATCCGAGGATGCAGAGGAACCAAGGGCTGAGGAGCCAGAGCAGGCGGCAGCTGAGGAGGTGATACATTACTCCATGGTGCAGAGGATGGAGCCAAGGGATCTGTTCCCAGACCTTGATGATAAGGCTCGTCGTCCTGCCAGTCGCCCCCGATCTACAGATGCCTCGACATCAACTTCCGGGCGACCAGCAGCATCCTCTACATCACCAGCTAGGCGTGCACGTACTAACAGGCGACCATACATGCTCTGCATCCAAGAGCATCAACTGATTGATGAGGATGCCTTCCAGTCGCGAGTGACAGGGGTACATCGGTGGGAGCACCGCGGGGCAATGGCGTTTCTAAATTCACGAGTGCCTGAGCCTTCAGCATTCAACATCATCCCCTTCAGCGGACTCCCCCACCAGTCGGTATACGCTTCGAGAATCTCTGACTGGTGTCTGCCCTTGCAGCCAGTGGAATACTACAATTCCACTCTCTATGAGTATGCTGAAAACATCACGGCGGAGGTGGAAAATGCCGTCAATGACGAAATGATATCCAGCTACCGAAGACTCTGGAGGGTGGATCCGGAACTATGTCTGGAGTTCCGGAGGTGGAGGATTTTTGATCGATGCGAGCGCCTGCTGACAGTGGAGAAGCGGGCGGTCCTCTATGCCAGGCTGGGTCTTGGCTACTGGAGAGCGGAGGAGGAGTGGGCTCATGCCTTCATGGGCACTGATCCTGATTGCCCCCAGCAGCTGTCTACAAGGAGGATCAAGCGCCGCTTGCTGCAAATCGCTGAGTATAGGCAACTGACTGGAAGCTCCGGCCTCCCGCCACTGAAAAAGATCAAGTTACCTTTCCTCCAGTTTCGAGTCACCAGTCGGGGGTACCAGCTGACATACGCGCTCCGTCGCCTCAAAGTGCTGGTTACCCTCCCGAGGATCCCTCCCTACCATGCTATATTGTTCGACATGGCTGCCTGCGCTCTGCTGGTAGATCACTTAGTAGAGGAGGATCCCTCTCGTGGTTGGTGGCTGACCCTTGCCGTCCCTCCTGTTCCTATTATCTCGGGCGATCTCGTCCCTGATTCCATGGACTGGCAAGTGGTGGAATTCACAGCCCCAACAGTTGTTTCTGAACAAGTCCAGCCAGCTCCAGCAGCAGTGCCAGTGGTGGAATCAGCTGAGGTACCAGCAGTCGAGGTACCAGCGGAGGAACCAGCTGCCGCAGCAGTACCAGCGGAGGAGCCAGCCCCAATGGACGAATCAGCTGAATCCGAACCAGCAATGGCTCCTTCCGCAACTGATGTACCTTCCTCTTCCCTGGAAGTATCAGCGCAGCCAATCTCCGAGATCCATCCTCCTGCGCAACTCATTGCCTTAATTGATGCCAGGCTAGATCAACGATTTTCCTCCTTCCGGACCGAGATGGCACAACAGATGGAGTCTGTAACCGCTGGAGTGTCCTCCTTTTTGGCGCGGATCCAAGAGGGGGAAAGTACGCGAGCACGTGCTGAGGCAGAGAGAGCTCGTCTAGCTGAAGAGGAGAGGAGAATTGCAGCTGAGGAAAGGGAGAAGAGCAGACAAGATATGGCAGCGCTCACTGAGATCCTGAGGTCGCTCACAAGCAGAACTCAATCACCAGGATCATCTTCTCAGCCATAATCTTGTTCCTTCATTTTGTTGTAAGTATTTGTATCTCTAGACTAGTCAGTTTTCTATCCTGTACTTGTAACTGCAACATATTAAATGGATTGATTACTGACAAGTTGATGACAATTCCTCATTGTCCAACAAATTGTCTAAGTATTTACTTACCAGCTGAACTTACACTTCCAGTGTAATCAGCACCAGCACTCGTATCACACACTTTAAATCTTTTTGCTCTGATCTCAATTTTCATATTTTAAACAAGCAATATCTCTCCTGGTTTGAGGGGGAAGATTTTTAGTTAGAGCTGATGTGAGGAAGTATTTTCATGGGTTTAGATCTGATAGTTTTTTTTTGTAAAACCCTGAAATACTTTGTAACTTTCCTCATCAGCTGAGTGCTCGCTGGTTAGGCTTTGATCGCACCAAAAAGGGGGAAATTGTTGGGAAATTTGGCTAAGTTTCCTTTCCCCAGTAGCTACTTGTTTAGATTCTAGTTTTGGTGTTTTGGTGGATCAAATCCTAAGTCCTACCAGCGTCAGTTTGTCTCTAGAATAGCTCTAGTCTCAAATGTAAAGTCCTGTTTAGGTCTTTTGAGTTGTAAGTCGCAGCTGATCAAGACTCATGCTGGCACTGTTCACCAGCATGAGAAGTGCTTACCACTGGTTACTGTTCACCAGTTGGAAAAGTCTCATCCGAAGGCGGCTGACAAAGACTCGTGCTGACACTGTTCATCAGCATGAAAAAGAGCTCACGACTGGCTACTGTTCACCAGTCATGGGAGATTCCAAGAGTTAACATCCAGACAAATTGGTACTGATTGTGCCAGCGCAAGTCACCAGCAGAGACTGCCAGCACAAGATCACCAGAATGATCTACCAGTCGGATGTTACCAGCAGAATTCCAGATTCTCTCTCCCAGAGTCTTAGAGACAAAAAGAAGATTCGTCTGAGGAATAAACTGACAAAGTATGACTTTAAGGGAGGATACCTTAAAGTCTATCAGTTCAAGACACCAGTTCCGATTCCTCGTACTGACGAATAGTGCCGTTCTGACATAAAGAGATCAATGTCAGATAAAGTGGACAAAAGCAT
>JAPKLW010010097.1:0-11574 GCA_026898455.1 Plectranthus barbatus | reverse complement strand
AATTCGCTGTTGCTTTATTATATGTTAGAACTATGCTTTGTATGACTGAACTTGTCTTTGATCTTGTTTATATTGGTTTCTTGAGCACAACAGTGGGTAGAAACACCTCACCTATGGAAATCGGAAGGAGAAATAGGCCGAGAATATCTTAGACAATTGTATTTATCGCATAGGCATATGAGATGATACAACTTGAGAGGACTGAATTTATTTGGTTAATCACTAGAATGATGTGGAATGCATAGGCATATGATTCTCAGTAAGATAGTGTAGATCTAGTACATATTGAGAATGGTTCTAAGGTTCAAATTCATGCGAGACATAAAATCGAGCATTTAAGATAGTGGTGGTGAATTGTAATCCATAACCTGAGTGTGCTCTTTTTATTATTTGTGAACCAGTTTATTTGATACTCCTTCCGTCCCACCTCAATTGTCCCACTTTTCTTTTTCGTCCGTCCCACCTCATTTGTCCCATTACTTAAAAAGGCAACTTTTTCACACTCAATAATAAAATATTAATTCCACTCAACTTACTTTACACTCACACTCCTTGGTTATTGTGCCCGGTCAACTTGGGACAATTCAGCCGGGACGGAGGGAGTATATGTTTATTTGCTGGAACGAGGAAGTATTGTTGATCTTGGTTTTATGTGGAATTATAGTTTATGCATATTTACGTTTTGAGTAGAAGTTAGTCACAAACACCCCTTCATTCACAAACAATTCTTAGTGCACGATTTAGAAACTCACTCCCTTGGGTTCGATATCTGGTCTCACTTGACTGTAGTACTTGTAGATTATGTATACTTGCGCATTGGTTCTTTAGTCACACTAAAGCACACAACAAGGTTTTGGCGCCGTTGCCGGGGAATGATTAAATTTGAATCTGAATGCTTTTGAATTGTTTGATTATTATAGTATATAATCTGACCTGAATGCTTTTGGAAACTAATCATTTTCTTTATGCAGGGGGGTCGGTAGTTTATGAGCGACAAGATTGTACGAGAACTATTTTCATTTGATCCAGAAATTGAAAGAACTTTCAAGAAAACAGGAGGAAACAGAAGATTAAGAAAATGGCTGAAGAAAATCTAGAAAGGATTGTTGATGAAAAGGACAGAGTGATTAGGACATGTATGGCACCAAAATTCTTTGATTTTGATCCAGGGGTGGTAAGACCTGAGGTGCAGGCTCAGCATTTTGAATTAAAACAGGTCATGTTTCAGATGTTGCAAAGTTTGGGGCAGTTCAATGGACAAGCTACAGAGGATCCACATCTACATTTGAGATCTTTTCTAGAGATATGTGATAACTTCAAACTGCAAGGAGTGACACCTGAAGCTTTGAGGATGCGCTTATTTCCTTTCTCTTTAAGGGATAGTGCCAAAACTTGGCTCACCAATCTGACACCCGGATCTGTGATAACTTGGAATGAGCTAGCAGAGACTTTCTTGATGAAGTACTTTCCTCCTACCAGGAATGCTAGGTGCAGAAATGCAATTATGTCTTTCAGACAAGATGATGAATCAGTTAGCGAAGCATGGGAAAGGTATAAAGAACTGTTAAGAAGGTGTCCAAATCATGGGATACCCTATGGTATCCAGATAGAGATTTTCTACTATGGATTAACTGAAAATTCAAGGATGATGATTGATGCTACTGCATGAGGGGCTCTGTTGGATAAGACATATAATGAGGCATGTAAAATTTTGTATAAGGTGGCTGGAAACAACTATCTGTGGGCAAATTCCAGGGCAACAACTATCACTACTCCTAAAGTTGCAGGGGTTCTGGAAGTTGATCCTATGAAAGCTCTCACTGCACAAATGGAAGCTTTAGGAGCAACCATGAAGAATATTGAGAAGAATACCAGTCAAGCAATGGTTCCTTCAATGCCAACAGAAACTGCAATTGTTTTAAGCTTCATCTACTATGGAGAAGGTCATCAGTTTGAGGAATGCCCTTCAAACCCAGCATCTATTTGTTACATGGGAAACAGACCTCAACAGTACCAGGGAAACAATAATCCTTATTCTAATACCTACAATGCAGGATGGAGGAACCATCCATATTTTTCATGGTCTGGGCAAGGAAATTAGAATGCTGGAGCACGAGACCAGCATGGAAATTTCAACAAAGGAGGGTATAATCAACAACAGTATAACCAACAACAGAAAAGTTAACAGCAAAGTAATCAACAACAGAGTTTGGAAGCAGCACCTCAGAAACCCGAGAAAACCATGGAAGAAATGATGAAAGAGTTCATGGCTAAGAATGAAGTGAGGCTGAAAAGTCAGGATGCTTTAATACAAAATCAAGCCTCTTCTCTGAGAAATCTAGAGGTTCAAATGGGCCAGTTGGCCAATGGTATTAGGAACAGACCACAGGGAAGTTTACCTAGCAATACAGAGAATCCTAGAGGGGGAAATGAGCAGTGTAAGGTGGTGACCCTGAGAAGTGGGAAGCAATTTGATGAAAGACCTGCTGAGGCACAACAGAGAGAGGTAGAGTCATCCAAAAAAGAGGTTCAGGCTGGAACTAAAACACGGAGAGAAGGAAAAGCTCCTATCAAAGAAGTTTATCCCTCAATCAATGAGGAACTGATGAATCAAGAAAAATAGGTTGAAGCTCCTGAGGGAAATGTACTTAATAGTAAGAGAAAGTCTGTGGAAGATGAGCCACCATTTCCTGTCAGATTCAAGAAACAGAAAGAAGAGGAGCAGTTCAAAAAGTTATTGGATATGCTCAAGCAAATTCACATCAATGTACCTTTAGTGGAGGCACTGGAACAAATGCCCACTTATGTTAAATTTCTGAAGGACATTCTGACTAAAAAGAAAAGGTTGAAGGAGTTTGAGACTGTATCCTTGTTTGAGGAAGTTAGTGGGCCATTGAGAAGGCAGATTCCATCAAAGCTAAAGGATCCAGGGAGTTTTACCATCCCCTGTTCAATTGGAGGAAGGGATGTAGGAAGAGCACTCTGTGATCTAGGAGCCAGTGTGAATTTAATGCCACTGTCAATCTTCAAGAAGCTGGGCATAGGAGGAGCAAGACCCACAACTATTACCTTGCAACTTGCAGATAGGTCAACTGTGCACCCAGAAGGAAAAATTGAGGATGTGCTGGTTAGGGTGGATAAGTTTATCTTCCCTACAGACTTTATTATTTTGGATTATGAAGCTGACAGAGAGGTGCCCATTATTCTGGGAAGACCCTTTTTAGCTATAGGCAGGACACTGATTGATGTAGAAAAGGGAGAGTTGATCATGAGGGTCCATGAAGAACAAACTACTTTCAACCTGTATAATACTATGAAGTTACCAGATCAATCAGAAGATTGCTTCACAATTGAATATTGGAGTCAGTAATAGAGGAACATATTGAAGATCTGCAACATGAAGACTGTGAAAATGAGGAAATATCTGATACAAATGTTGTAGCATGGGTAGAGCATGGTGCAAAGTTTGGGGGTACAAACCAAATTTTGAATCACTGGATCTCATGAATAGGGAACAAAAGGAACCAAAGTCTTCCCTTGAAGAACCCCCTGAACTAGTACATAAGCCTTTGCCAAATCACCTGAAATATGTTTATTTGGGTGAAGCAGACACCTTACCAGTGATAATTGCTTTGAATTTGAAAGAAGAGGATGAACAGAGGTTGATGCATATGCTTAAGAAACACAAACGGGCAATTGGATGGACTATATCAGATATTAAGGGAATCAACCCTACAATTTGTATGCATAAGATACTGCTAGAAGATGGAAGTAAGAATTCAGTGCAACCACAGAGAAGGCTCAATCCCAACATGAAGGAAGTTGTTAAGAAAGAGATAATCAAATGGTTGGATGCAGGAATCATATTTCCTATATCAGACAGTTCATGGGTGAGTCCAGTGCAGTGTGTACCCAAGAAAGGAGGAGTCACTGTGGTGCATAATGAGAAGAATGAGATGATAGCTACAAGGACAGTTTCTGGGTGGAGGATTTGCATAGACTACAGGAAGTTAAATGATGCCACTAGAAAGGATCACTTTCTATTGTCCTTTGTAGATCAGATGTTGGACAGATTGGCTGGTCAGGATTATTATTGCTTTTTAGATGGGTATTCTGGTTACCATCAGATAGCAATAGCTCCAGAGCATCAGAATTTAACTACCTTCACCTGCCCTTATGGGGCATTTGCATTTAGAAGGATACCATTCATCCTTTGTAATGCACCAGCAACCTTCCAGCGTTGCATGATCTCAATATTTTCTGAAATGATTGAGAATGGGTTAGAGGTGTTTATGGATGACTTCTCAGTCTTTGGAAGAGACTTTAACACTTGTTTAGAAAACCTAGAAAAGGTTTTGTAGCTTTGTGAGAAGTCACAACTGGTCTTAAATTGGGAAAAATGTTGTTTCATGGTGCAGCAGGGGGTTGTACTAGGGCATAAGATTTCAAGCAAGGGCATTGAAGTTGACCCTGCAAAAATTGAAGTCATTGACAAGATGCCAATTCCAAATTCAGTAAAAGCAGTACGAAGCTTTCTGGGCCATGCTGGTTTCTATAGAAGGTTTATCAAGGATTTTTCCAATATAGCCAAGCCACTCTCAGAATTGTTGGAACATGACAGGAAGTTTGATTTCAGTAGTGAGTGCTTGAAGGCATTTACTAAGCTGAAAGCTGCACTTATTACAACCCCTATAATGCAGCCACCCAACTGGGATGAACCCTTCGAGCTAATGTGTGATGCAAGTAATTATGCAGTTGGAGCAGTGTTAGGACAGAGAAAGGATAAAATTTTCAGATCCATTTACTATGCAAGCAAGACAATGGATGGGGCACAAAGGAACTACACTACTACAGAAAAAGAGCTGTTAGCAGTAGTGTTTGCTTTTGATAAGTTTAGATCTTATCTGGTTGGAGCCAAGGTGATTGTGTTTACAGATCATTCTGCAATCAAGTATTTAATGGCCAAGAAAGTTGCAAAACCAAGGCTCATCAGATGGATACTTCTCTTGCAAGAGTTTGATTTAGAGACCAAAGATAGAAAAGGAACAGAGAATCAAGTTGCTGATCACTTGTCAAGGTTGGAAAACCCATTTGGAGTGGATGAGACATCACAAATCAATGATGATTTTCCAGATGAACAGCTAAGGAGGATGCACCTTGGTTTGCAGATTTTGCAAATTACCTTGCTACAGGCCGAAAACCTTATGGTTTGCATGGACAGCAGCTGAAAAGGTTTCTGCATGATGCAAAGTTCTACTATTGGGATGATCCCACTTTGTATAGGTTGGGCCCTGATCAGATTTTCAGAAGGTGTGTGCCAGAATACAAGATTCCAGATATTTTGAATGAATGCCATGCTTCAGCATATGGAGGGCATTTTGGTGGACAGAGAACAGCAGCTAAAGTGCTGCAATCAGGATTTTACTGGCCAAGGATCTTCAAGGATGCCTTTGAGTTTGTAAAGAACTGCGACAGATGTCAAAGAGTGGGGAATTTACCAGCCAAGAATGTTATGCCTCTGAACAACATTATAGAAGTAGAATTATTCGATGTGTGGGGAATGGACTTCATGGGGCCATTTCCATCTTCCTTTGGGAATGAGTATATTTTGTTAGCAGTTGACTATGTGTCTAGATGGGTGGAGGCTTGTGCTTGCACTCACAATGATGCTGCCACAGTTATTAAATTTTTGCACAAGAATATCTTCACAAGGTTTGGGACCCCAAGAGCAATAATAAGTGATGAGGGAACACATTTTACAACAAGAGCTTGGCTTCTCTATTGGCCAAGTACAACATTAATCACAAAGTTTCCACTGCTTACCATCCACAAACCAATGGACTGGCTGAGTTGTCAAACAGAGAAGTGAAAAGTGTGCTGGAAAAAGTGGTGAACACTACAAGGAAAGATTGGGCAAAACACTTGGATGATTCATTATGGGCTTACAGAACAGCTTACAAAACACCATTGGGAATGTCTCCTTACAAGCTTGTTTTTGGAAAAGCTTGTCACTTGCCTTTAGAAATGGAGCATAAAGCATACTGGGCTACTAGGAAACTTAATTTTGACCTTAAGGCAAGTGGAGAGAAGAGGATCTTGCAGCTCAATGAACTTGAAGAATTGAGGCTGCAAAGCTATGAAAATGCCAAGATATACGAAGACAAGATGAAAAGATGGCATGACAGCAAAATTGTAGATAGAAATCTGGAAGAAGGACAGCAAGTCCTACTTTTCAATGCAAGATTGAGGTTGTTTCCTAGCAAGCTTAAGTCCCGGTGGTCAGGACCGTTCACTTTGGTCAAAGTCTATCCTCATGGAGCCGTGGAACTCAAGGATGAAAGCTCAGGAAGTACTTTCAAGATCAATGGACAAAGGGTGAAACAATACCATGGAGGAAGCTGAGAGAAAGTGAAGGCTTTCACCCAGGTGCAGGAACCTTAGGAGTCGAGGTAACCTAAGCTATCATGAGGATTAGATGAAGCATGTGGTGATAGCTTAGGATGTTTATTTTAATTCCTCATTTAATTTCTTGCCTAGTTAAATTTAAGCTTATTTTGATTTAGTCTTAGTATGGTCGGATGCTATAGCTTGTGAGAAACATTGGTGCTGAGTTGATTCGATTTAATTACTTAAAATAAATTAGGAATTTTGTTTAGTAATTCGGGTTTAGTTACTTTATGTTTATCTTATAAAAAAATATAAAATATAGTGTGCGTGGATTAAGAAAGAGCCATTGAGGAGAGAGAATACAGTTATCACCCCTAGGAGAGACAATTTTAGCAAGTTGCCTTTTAATTTGAAAAGAAAGGGTGTGTCTAATCAAGGGAAGTCGAAAGGTTCCCTTGTTTCTTGCGCCGGTCTATGCTTAAAGTGGATGTGTATATATGTTGTACATTTTGTAGAAATCGTTCAAAAGTTATCCCTTCTTTAGCATTCGGGCAGAAAGAACTCGGAAAAGTTTCATGAATAAATCAGAGTGGTTGTCGAACAGCAGGTACAAATTCCTCATTCCCTTCACTCTCTTGCCTTTGGGTGTTCATATTCTCTCTCGTATTTTGCTGTTCCCTTTTCCCTTGTTGCTTTCGCGAATCAGAATGGCTGGTATGTTTGTGTTGTTAAAGTTCTTGTTAAATTGTTGTCTTGGGTATGGGTAAAATCTCTGTATGCATGACTTTTAAACTTGTGGACTTAAGTGGGAGATAGAAAATTTGTCTCGGTTTCTGTGATCATTGCGAGTCGTATGCAATAGTTCTGACAGGATCTGCGTTAGGGCCTAAACAAAATTTTAATTTCGAACTTGTGCTTAATTTGTTGTGAGAAACTTTGAGTGAAGTGAAAGTTTGGGGGTGGATAGTTGATATGTTAAAGAAAACCCAGAGCAATCGAATATCAAAATTTTGTGGGGTATCTGATTTTACTGTAGTTAGTGTTGTTTTGGGGGTCTGACTTTATATTTTCTGTAGATCTAAATATGAGGAGTAAGAAAAGTGGAGAGAAGCGACCAGGGATGGACATTGAATCCCCTAAGCTACACCGGAGAAAGCTAGTTCAGCTTCACCGAAACCCAAGGCTACCAAAAAGGCAAAGAAACTCGAGCCTGCTCATAAATTGAGGAGATCAAGTAGGACTGCTGTCTCAATTATGGCCCAGAGAAATGCCAGGCTACCTCCCACAAGTGCGGAGAACCTAGTCGAAATTCCTGATGAACCTGTGAAGAAACCCAAAACCACAAGCACCAAGCCCAAGAAAGGGAATCTGATGGATTTAGTTGATGTGGCCACTTCCAAAGTTGACCCTGGAACTCCGAGGGAGGAGGCAGTCATTGCTGAAGGAGAGCAATCTGAGGATGCTGATTCAGGTGTTGAGGGAAGTGCGGAAGGCCAGTCTGAGGAGCCGGAAGAAGAGCAGGAACTTGAACAACCAGCGGGAGATAGTGTGAGTGCTGTAGAAACCGAGAAAGGCCAGTCTGAGGAGCCGGACGCAGAGGAGATTGTTGAACAATCTGAAGACAAAAGTGAGGGTGCTGAAAAGGTTGAAAAAGGCCAGTCTGATGAGCCTGAATTAGAGAATAACCCTGCTAAAGAGGAAGGAGGTTCTGAAAGCAAGAAAGGATCTGAAGCAACCAATGCTACAACATCCATCAAATAAGCAACCAAGTCTAATGGGCAGCCAACTACTACAAAAGGAGAAAATATTGTATTTGAGAAGAATACTACATCAAGGAAGAGGAAGCAAACTGAGATTGTGGAAGATGCTAAGGGAATTTTGAGAAACAAGAAAATTGGAAAGCGAATCAAGGAAATGGCAGTCAAAGACACATGGGAGAGTTCAAAGAAGAAACCGGACAAGACGAAGAAGAGAGAAATCAAACGTGGAAAGGCGAAAGTTGTGGAGTTGTCTGCAGAAGAAATTGACAGGATTCCAAAGTTCTCATCGAAGCTACATAAGGAATGGATGCAGGCGTTGGCAAGCCGCAAACTTAATCTGGAAAGAGGATTCAAGGAACTTTCCAAGTTGCCGAAAGAGATACTCCGAAGTGTTGAGCAACAAGGGAGGGAACCCTTTGTGATTATGCATCCTGCGCCTATCATTCCCTTGGTCAGGGAGTTCTATTCCAACTGCGAGCAATCTACGGGTGTGGATTATGAGCTCCGGGCGATGGTCAGAGGAAAAGAAGTGGTCCTAAATCCTAGAACCGTGCATGCAGTCTACAACACACATCCACCACAGCCAGATACTTCCATGGATTTACTAAATTCAGCTACAAATGAGCAGCTCGATGAGGCCTTGAACATTGTGTCTGTACTAGGAGCACAGTGGGTTGATGAAACAAAGGACAACCTCTCCGCTCTAGCTAGCTTTCTAACCACTGAAGCCAACACTTGGATCCACTTCTTGAGGAATAGAATTAGCTCCACAACCCATAACACCTTGGTTGGTCAAGATCGAATCCTGATGGTGGCGACAATTGTGAAAGGCGACCCAATTGATATTGCGCCATTCATCATCGACTCAATAGATGTTCAAGCCTCTAAGAGAGCTGGATCGTTTTTCTGCCCTTCGCTAATTTTGGAGCTCTGCAAGCGAGCAGGAGTCCCCTTTCATTCTGATGAGCCGAGGAGTACTGCGAAAAGCTACTTCAACATTGCATATCAGATGAAGCGCCATGCGCAAGCACAGGCCCGAGCTCAAGGGGAGGCACCTGCTGTGGATGGCGATGCACTGGAAACCCTGCAGAGTGAGCTGTCAAGGATCAAAGCGAAGCAAGCAAAGCTATTGAGAGGGTTCAAACTGATGCACAAGGTGCTGTTCAAAGTCAAAGCTCAAACCACCAAGTTGTTGAAGATGAAGGGTGGTCGTGTGAAGGTGAACAAAGCTGCTGGTGGTTCGGCTTGATGAACAGGGTCCTTTCTAAACTCTTTAAGTTTTTGCAAAAACAATTTCTAATTTGGTTTAAGTTATGTTTGTTTTTATGATTTAGGTTTTTAGTTTTTTTTTTTGCTAATCGATGGTTAAACTTCATGCTCGTCTCATGTTAGAGCATGAAGTTCATTTAGGTTGTTATAATAATAAGTTCTAAGTCTAGAAGTATGATCTCCTCCTGCCCTATGATGTCTTAATTTTTCATCAATCTTTCTTGTGCATGTTTGGTGCTGATCTTGATTGTTGAAAGTCAATCCTCGTGTACTTTTGAGGTTTAGCTTTGTACATGAAAATTTGATCTGCGAGATAGGGTCTGCATTTGTTGTTGTTTTTGAAAACCTGATATGCTGGACATATGCTCGAGCTTAGCTGGTACTGCGTCATGAATTTCAGATTGTGAAATGTCATCTACCCTAAGTTCAATCTTGGTCAAGACAAAATAGGACTAAACTTCCCATTTAGAGATTATTAAGGCAGTCGCTTGATCTTTGTGCCTTCAGAAGTTTCATTGGTTATGTTGAATATTCCTTTGCACCTAGATTTTGAGCTTAAGCCTTTTCTTGTTTACACCTGTTTTATGTTAAGCCAAATTCCATACACGTCCTAGTCTAGAGGATTGATCCGACTTAGTTCTCTTTTAACATTGAGGACAATGTTTTATTCAAAGTTTGGGGGGGGGGTTACCACTTCTATTCAAAGTGTTTTGCTTAGGCCCTTTTACCTTTAAAAAATAATGAAAAAGATAGGCATTTTGGCCTGAAAAAAAGAGAGAGAATAGGCAAATGTGTTAGCCTGAAAAAAGAGAGGAAGAAGAAAAAAAATGTCTTGAAAAGAAATGTGTGAAATAAGGCTGATGTCCACATTATCTGTTGAGGATTTAGCCGAATGATATAGCAATAGCAAATTGCTGAAAAAAGAGGAAAAGAGAAGAAAAGAAGTAAGTCGGAAGATTAGAATAAAGTAAGTCAGGTTAGAACAAGAAGGACAATGCCTCTAGACTTAAGTCACTCTTTCAAAATTTTCTCACCTTGAACCGTGGCCTAACATTAGAAGTTGTGAAAGTCCTTTTGATCTAGGTGGGATGTGAAGCCTATAAGTGGAGAACAAGAGAGAATGAACGGGAAGGAAAAGAAAAGTGGCATTGATGAGCATTGAGGCTTGAATAAGTAGTTAAGGTTAAGCTCAACTATGATTTGGTTATCTTGAGATCTGATTTTTCTTTTTATTGTGAACTTTGAATTGCAAGATTAGATGAGTGTATATTGTTAAACTTTGCAAAGGATGAGGACTGAAGTTGAACAATCAAGAAAATTATCATTCATGCTTTCTTTTTTACTTTTGCTGAGGGTCTTTTGAAGAGGAGATTAACTATTCTAGATTATTACTTATGAGCATTGATTTATGTTATTTCAGTCTATTTTAGTTGCTTGAGGACAAGAATCATCTTAAGTTTGGGGGGGTGATAACTCTCATAAAAAGTTATCTTTTGATTCCTTCGTATGAACTTTAGGTGTTGTTTTGAATAAGATTGCAATTGATCAAAGTCCTTTTTGGTTGTTTTTACATCTTTGCAAATAGGTCATGTTATTTTAACTAATGCAAGTATTAATAAGTTTTTGCAAGCTCTTGGTGAAGTTTTGATCAGGTTCAGAATGCTAGAGCTTTCCTGCCGCATGATGGTCAGAAGTTATGCTTGAGCATGGGAGATGCATGGACAAAAGGAAGAGGATTTTCTCTCTCCGGGACCATCTAAAGACAAAGATAAAGCCCCTTTTTGATCTTGTCTGTTGGAAGGACAGGTGTCGCAATGGGAGCCGAACTCTTGTCTGGAGAGAACTATGACATTTCTACACGTGGATGCATCCTAGAGAAGGGAAAGAGATCAATGATGTTGGGAGGAGATGCAAAAAGTATCAACCAAGGAGGATTGGAGACACAATGAAATAACAATCAGAACACACGAGCGGAGAGCGCACGAAGGCGATTGAGCAACAACTTGAAGGAGAAGCCATTGGAGCGAGAAGGATCATCATCGATTGTTTGATTTTAGATTTTGAGTTGTATTTGATGATGAATGATCTTCTATTTTGTTTTATTTCTTTTGCAAGTATGAACTAACTCTATTTCACACTTGGGTTGTGGAACAATTCG
>JAPKLW010010096.1:0-11575 GCA_026898455.1 Plectranthus barbatus | reverse complement strand
CCTCATAAGATTCATCACATTCAAACTCGTAAATCTACTAAACATCAATATTTTTGAAAGAATCAGAAAATCTGTAAACTATGGAAGACTCACATGGGAAGTGTTTCGCCTATTCACTCAAGTGTTTAGGATAATTATGAGATCACACACAAGTCATGCAAATCAAGTTCAACTATAGGCTTGCAAATATTCTAAATCTCCACTGCAAAAATGTACACACAAGTCTAAGATCAGAAATGACTTTATTCAAGGTTGTAATGTAGGCTTTTTAGTGAAAGGTAGGGAAATATATGGCCAAGTGACTAAAATCAATTGAGTTGATCACTCTCAACAAATCAAAACCACTATCTATTGATATCCACCCATCTCCTATAATATTCAATACAACCTATAGCTCTTTTATTTCTTTCTTCTCTTTTTTTTTTCTTTTTCACACATATCCTTTTATGCTCTAAACAATTTTGATTATACATTTGAGCTTATAAGGATTAACAAACACATAAACACATTTTTTTTCTTTTTCATTTTCTATTTTTTTTTTCTAGAGCCCAACCTTATCTTTTGCTTTTACCCTTCTAATAATATCTTATCCTTTCTCAAACAAATCCCAACCCACTCTCATAGACAAGAGTTGATTCCCCTATTTATTTCTAACTCATAGACAAAGAAAGAAAATATCATAGGCTCAAAATGGCTGACTAGGGATAACATTTAATTAGGACAGTGTATGGGAAAATAGGCTAAACAAAGATGGCCTAAAATCACTTCCTAAACATGTGCACACTAGCAGTCTTGAAAAACAAACAGAGCAAGTTCTAGAGAAACTCAAAATTACAGACACACTCACAATCGAAATTCAGGCTAAAAAACTCACACTTAGGACAATTTTTCTTCCACAGTAAACATCAAATCATCATCAAACATCATGCCAACGCAAGTATCAAAACAAGTAATCATGCGGTATTCACATTCATGGGCATACTCGACCACTATCACGATCAACGCAAACTAAAGTTAATCAATTCTAATCTCGCATTCTTGTTAGGGTTATCATGCTCAACTCCCACAATTGCTTTATTCAAACAAACTTCTAATGCAAAAATTAAGAAAAAGCATATAAAAAGATAGAATGTAGTTTCAACGGCATGATCCTCTATCCCATTCCCTGTTCCATTCCCTGTTCCACAATTAAAAAAAATATTTTTTATTTAAAATTTTCTAATTTTTTCATATTCATTTACAATCCAAACTTTAAATTTTTATTTAGAATATAATATTTCATTTTAATTCCTTATATTATTCATTTAATTTTTATTATTAATTTATTATATTATATATTTTGATATATATATATATATACACATATTTCTATTTATTTTTATATTTTTAATTTTTAGTTAAAATCTTAAATAACTTAAATTCACATCAAATAAATAAAATCTCATAAAATAGCTATTTATTTAATAATCAAATTATTTCTTGGATATGCGAGGATCCGATTATTAATTATTATATTTATTTGATATCAATTTATTATGTGTTTAGTTTAAAAAATAATTAAACTAGGAAAATATAAATGTATATTACTTATAAATTATATTAAATGATTTTAGTTTTACTACTTGTATTTAATTTTTATTTCTTATTAAGAAAATTAGATAAAAAAAAATTGAAATGATTAAAATAACATTAGTATAAATTGAAAAAACTAAAATCAAATTTATTATAAAAAAAAGAGAGAAAAAAAGGAAATGGTGCAAAACCATGAACTGCCCCTAACTCATTCCCATTTTATTTAATAAAAAATAAATTTAAAATAAATTATTAAATAAAAAATAATTTTTTTAATTGTGGAACAGGGAATGGGATAGAGGATCTCATGCCAGTTTCAACACCCTAAATCTTCATCCCCCAAACTTATTTGAAAAGCAGAGAGAGTAAGTTTGGAGATCAGATCCAGAAATTGAAACTGTACTTCAATTGTTGGCCTCAGACACCAACTTTTTATCTTCTTTCTTCAAACCTCTGACCGGCGTGGATTTGCTGGCACTCCATCTCGGTCGTGGCAAGCTTTGTCTTGGCCGGGATGGAGCCTTCTTGTCGACCTCCTTCTCGGTCGAAGTATTCCACGTCTCGGACCTCTGTCTTGACCGTGGCAGCCTCTGTCTCGGTCGAAACAGACTTCAAATTTTTTATTTTTTTTCAAAAGATAATAAAAGTGAAATAACAGAGTAATGCAAATCGAAATAAAATATAGAAAAGGAAAAACACAATGGGTTACCTCCCATTCAGTGCCTTATTTACCGTCGTGGCTCGACTCAGTATCAGCTCACCAAGGCGGTCGAGTCCAGACTCATCGACCCTTTGAGTCAATCATGAAGACTTTCCAGTTCTGAATGATTGTGGTGTACTCGGAAGGAGGCAACTTAATTGCCGATTTCACTGCTCCATTTCCTCGTTCCCACCGGATTGCTTCTTCTTTTTCTTCTTCTTCTTCCGGTGTCTCGTCATCTTCTTCCTCTTCTTCAGCAGTAGTAACCTGGTTGCACTCCCCTTTCCTCTTGTTCTTGTCTATGCAGAAGGTGATAGATTCTTCATTTCCTCTCAAGGTGATCTCCCCCTTCTTGCAGTCGATCAGGACACCAGCTGTGTCGAGGACTCTCTTCCAAGGATCATCGGAGTGTTGGCATCTTCCTTCATCTCAAGGACAATGAAATCTGCAGGGAAGATGAGGTGACCAACACGAATAAGAACATCTTCTACGATACCTTTGGGCTTGGACATAGATCGGTCTGCCATCTGGAGTGTAATTGTAGTAGCTCTCATCTCTCCAATTTCCAGCTTCTTGTAAATGGACCACGGCATCAGGTTGATGCTCGCCCCGGTGTCACACAGCACATTCTGAAATTCTTTCCCTCCTATCTCGATAGGTATCGAGAAGCATCCTGGGTCAGACCTCTTGCTCGGGATCTGCTTCTATAGGAGTAGACTGCATTCCTCATGAATCCTCACTGTCACGTTCTCCACGAACTGCTTCTTCTCGCTCATCAGCCTCCTTAGGAACTTCATGTATCCCGGTATTTCCCTGAGAGCTTCAACAAGAGGTATGTTAATGTTCACTTTTTTAATATTTTCAACAAAACGAGTGAATTAGAATCTTCCCTTTTCTTTGCGAATCTCTGTGGGAAAGGCATGGGAGCAACTGGATCAACTCTTCTTTCCTCCTTCTCTCTTTCTATCTCGCCTAGTCTGGGCTTCTGTTTCGACCGGGATCCACCTGTCTCGGTCGTCCTGCTTTGCTTCTGCCCCGGTCGTGTCTGGCTTGTCTTGGCCGGGCTGGCCTGCTCTGTCTCGGCCGTGTTGCCTTCCATCTCGGCCGGCCTGCTCCTCTCTGCCTTGACCGGGATGGACTCCATCTCGGTCGAAACAGAGAGGTCTCCTGCGAGAATTTCCTCATCTGCTTCTTCCAATTCTCCTTCTGGTTTGTTTGGGCCTTCATACTTCCTTCCGGAATGCAGCGAGATGGCATTCACTGACTTTGCCTTTGCTGGATTTGTCTCCGTCGTGCTCGAAAGTTGGCCCGGCTTGTGCTGATTTCCCAAGGTGGCGACAATCTGACTCAATTGGGTGTCCATCATCTGCAGATGCTTTGTCATCAGTTGCATGTGATTGGCCATCCCTTTCACTTCATTCTCCATCTTGCCGAATTTGTTGTCTGAGCTCTTTATAAATTTTTCCAGTATCTCTTCCAGTACAGACTGCTTTTTCTCCACGATTTCTCCTCCTGTACCTACGTCAAAACCAGGTGGAGGGTGTTCTGCAGCTGTGGGGTTAGCATAAGAAAAACCAGGGTGAGATCGCCCATGGTTATAGTGATACCCCTGATTACCTCGGTAGTTATTGTGATAACCACCGCCTATGTAATTTACCTCCAAATTTGCAGCTCCAGATGAACTGCTTGCTCCCCGGTTGATGTAGTCAGCCTCCACCGGAACAATCGCCATGTTTGGCTCAGTAGTAACAGCAACAACCTTAGCAGTTCCTAGCTTCTCAACTTCTTCTCGGAGCTTCTTCACCTCTGCAACCACATCAAATTCTGGCTTTGTCTCCACTGCTTTGACTGGCGTCTGTCTCTCAGTTGGCCACTGGTGACTGTTCAGGGCCATGTCTACCAACAATCTCATACTCTCTGCACCACTCTTCTTCATTAGGATCCCGCCAACATATGCATCCACCATCTCCTTCATGTCTAGGGCAGAGTCGCAGGAGCTCCTTGTACCTCTTCCAGGCTTCATGTAGTGACTCATCATAGAGTTGCTTGAATGTAGTGATAGCAGCTTTCCTCTTCAGCAGCAGGCTCGGTGGGAAGAAGTTAGTGAGGAATTCTGCTCGAAGTTCCTCCCATGTCCCAATTTGGCTCTTGTCCAGACCAGCATACCAAGACCTTGCCTCGTCTCTAAGGGAGAATGCGAATAACCTCATCCTAATGACGTCCTGGGGGACTCCATTCTGCTTCACAGTGTCGCACACCTCGGTGAACAGATTGAGGTGGGCGTATGGATCTTTAACGGCTCTCCCCCCAAACTGATTTTGTTGCACCATCTGGATTAGCCCAGTCTTTAGCTCAAAGTTATTGGCGTCAATCCGCACTCTGAATCCGGCCTTTTCCTGCTGTGGGAGAAAACGATCCAAGATGGACCTCTGCAGCACCACTATCTGCCTGTTGTTCAGTTGCGCCAGTCTTGCGGCTTGCTCCGCCTGGGTGGCTTGGGCTGCAAGAAGTTGCGCCCTCAATTGTTGCACATCATTAACAAACTGTCTCTGTTCCTCCGGTGTCATGTTCTAAAGCGGGGCTTCTTGATTTGCTTCCATTTCAAAAATCAGCTTCTTTCCCTTCTTTCTGTTGCTTCTGCAGGCTGCTTCGATCTCAGGTATAAAGGGTTCGAGTGTCTTCCCTTTGTTTTGTGTGTTCATGCACCTGCGCAGGAAACAAGGAAAAATCAGGCTGTCCCGGCCGTGGCAGATGCTATCTCGACCGGGAAGGAAAATTTGTCTCGGCCGTGGTGGGACTCACCTCGGCCAAAACAGACACAAACACTAACACACATGAACGCTAAGAAGAAACAAAACAGACTCCAAAAACAAAGAAAAACAACACTAAACTCAAAAATTAATAATTATTAAGAAAATACAACCCAATGCAGAAGTTCTTCAAATAATTCAGTAATGAATCGCCATCTGACTATCCCCGACAACGACGCCAATTTGATTGATGCAAAAACCTGCATACAGATTATAACATAGGACAAATAAATTTATAAACAACCCAAGGGTTGGTCGATCCCACAGAGATAGTGCAACGAGGGAGAATCATGTACTGGATATTGTTTTCAAAACTTTTGTTTGGGCAAATCAATTTCAGGGTTTTGGGTTTTTTAAGACAAATAATTTAAAGGGATGAAAACAAATATTAAAAAACACAGATTCTAGGGAAATCAACCAATCTGATCAACATGCAAGAAACAAATATTCAAACCCATAAAAGATATTTTGGTAGAAAATCTATTAATGTGGAATTAATTCCTTGGTCGGGCAATTAAATCCTAAATTATTAACTAGTGGCAATCTCCTTTCGGTCTCAAAACACACCAATTAATCAATTCTGTTAAAGATTAGATTTTTCCTACGATTGAAATCTTCTTGGTCGGACAGATAATCAAAAGTATTAAATCCTAACTTCCTATTACTAACCTTCATCTTTCGGTCCTTCGATTAATAACTGTAACCTACCTCAATCTTCATCTCTCGATCATTCGATGGGAATAGACTTAAAACCAAACATAGGATTTAAACCAGTTTAAAGGGTTTGCATTATTGATTCGAAACATGCATCACAGATGGAGAAACCCTAGAACCTGTTTAGGGTTCTAGCCTAACATATTAAAGAAAAACATTGCAAGGAAGATTAAAGATTGCATTGAAAACAATTAAAGGTTTAACAAAAACTAAAGAGGAATTCTCAAAAATTTAAAGTGAAAACAGAAAATTAAAGTAAAAACTAACAACTGAAGGGAACTAAAAGGGACAACTGAATGAGAACCCTAATTCTGAGCTATTCAAGAGTTTATATAGTAGTAGGGTTGAGGCCTTGGATGGTAAGAATTTCCTTCTTGAATTGATGGCTTCAAAAGGAATAATTTTCTTGGTTGAGACTTCCCTTTTGGGGTCTTCATTGCTTCCAAATTGATGTGTAAATTGAATCTCAAGCAATTCTCGCCCAAAATATGTGAAAATCTCACGGAATCTCTCCAAAACAGTTAGCCCCGGCCGAGATAACCCTTGCCCCGGTCGAGATTGTCACGCCCCCAAACCGGGCCTATGCGACAGTCCCACGTGCAACACAATGCACGCTAAGGGAAGTTGTGGTTTTTAAAAG
Organism: Plectranthus barbatus; assembly: GCA_026898455.1. Lineage (NCBI taxonomy): Eukaryota > Viridiplantae > Streptophyta > Magnoliopsida > Lamiales > Lamiaceae > Plectranthus > Plectranthus barbatus. The sequence goes on along the minus strand of JAPKLW010010096.1, from coordinate 5,139 downwards.
AAATATTTAATCATGCGGAAGCAAGTAAAGATTCGATCGAGAATGAAATACGAGAATAAGGTTTAAATAAATTATTCGCAGCGGAGATTAGAATCAATTAAATGGTTACAAGCATGATGAGGCAATAAGTTCACAATTTCTTGAAAGGAAAAGAGATAAATAGTTCGCAGCGGAAAATGGAGTCAAATAATTTATAGAAGCATGATGGAACTATATTTTAAGTCATGCTTGAAAGAATGCAAAAGGACATATTTCAATTTAGGATGCAAGTACAAATGAGACTATGTATGAAGACATAGCTCGTCGCTTCGATACCATAACCAACGAATTAAATCATGCTAGGAGAACAAGAGCAATTAGCATGCTTTTGGCAAGAATGAACCATAGGAATAATAAGAGGTTTCAAGAACTAGCATTTAATCAATCAAGCCTTCAAGAATTCGAATCATATAAAGATTTAAAGGAAGTGCGAATCAATCATTCAAGTATTTGAGAGCTTAGTACAAAATGAGATTTAAGGAGTTTAGATCATAAATCCAAGTAGTCATAGGGGTGCAATACATGCCATTCAAAAGATATGATCAAAAGCAACATGGATTCGAAATTAGTACAAACCGAATAATTAAAACAAATACGAAATCCATTTCGGTTTTCTCCTTCGATCCCCTCCTCATAACGTCACCTTCACCTTCATCAATCGGTACCTACATGCAGGGAAAACGCACATAGGGGCTAAGTACACGAATGTACCCAGTGGTCACGGTGTCCCGAAAACAAATACATATATATATATATATATATATATATATATCATGAAAACACCGCACACTCATGCATAATACAAGTTTTTATTGAAAGCCTCATGTATATGCACAAAACATTTTCCTCACTTGGGAGCTCCCACTCAATTAGGCACCACATAATCATTTTCCCAACATATCAACATTTCATATATAACATGATAACATAATCACAAGGGATAAGACAGGAGTGGCCACTCGCTATCTACCCGGTAAGGTTTAATCACCCTTACCCAACCGGTAGTCTTATTACTATCCGGGCTAATGCATTAGGCTTACAATACCACGGGGGTAGCCACTTCCCCGATCCAACACATCTCCAAATATATCATTCATCCACCAATTCGTATCATCACAATAATCATACGGTGCCAAAACAATTTGCGGTGTAACATGCTTTAAAACAAAGAATCATTTTGGAAAAGCATTTGGCAAAACCATTTTGATAGGATAAAGTAGTGCCCACCTCAAATGATTCGATGGATCCAATTACTTAGTACCGCTAGTTGATGCTTCCTTCTTGAAGATTAAAGTACCTAATTAAAGTTTGAATAAATTACTACAACGTCTATGACTTAAAATAATTATCTAAGCTCTTAATTCAATTATTTACTCAATTACAAATTATGCAATTCGAAAATTATAAAGAACAAGATTCAAGGACTTCTAAGTTTTATCTTATTAATCAAGATTCATTAACTTAGTCAAATTATTAAGCTAGTTAACAAGTTCATACCAAAATGCTATATTAGTTATTAATTAAGGATAATGAATTTAGTGATCTTGTTAACAACTTATTATTAATCTAAGCAATTATTTTTAATTAACTAAGTGAACCAATTATACAATTAGGCCTTAGAATACTTTAGTGAAATCTGGAAATTAATCAAATTATTCTAAGTCCACAATATGAGTTATTATCTAGTTAATTAGTCCATTTTCAAGATAACAACAAAAATGATCTAGATATCTAATGAGGCTGATTTTAACTTTATAAAAACAAGATTTTAAAGTGCACGTGCTCGAAGTGACGGTTCGTTAAAACGAATTTTCATTTAAAAATGGTGAAGCCTTACTTAAGCAACTTCTTAATTAGCTTCCAGCATTTTCAGGTTTCAGCAATCAACTTCCCGAATTTTTAATAATTAATCTACTAGGTGAAATGGCTTGATTTTTATATAGATTATTAATTAACATGTCTAGAGTTCATATTATAAAAACCAGATTTTTCCGAGGTCTAGAAATATGATTTTAAGGCCGTGTAATTTAAACTGCCAGAATCTGCCACATATTATTAAAATGTTTATAACTCGAGTTTTACAACTCCGATTCATGAAATTCCAAATTCCACAGATTCCTAACTCGTTCTAGTTTATACAGTTTTAAAATCAACTCAATCCAACCATCACAGAATCATCCGTACTCATTTTAATCTCTGTCCAAAACAGGGCATGCTCTCAAATCTCATCAACTCATGGTTTATCAACATGCATGCCATTATCTCATCCCCAAGCTTCATATATATCAATTTCAGATCCATCTATGTTTGAATATCAACTTTAAACATGAAAGGTCATGATTCTCAAGCTTGATCTAACATGCAATCATATATATGTGTTCTATGCTCTTCAATATGCAATATATATCAAGCTTAGGCCTAGGCATGCTCATCTAATCCATTTCCCTTAAAATTTTATTTGTGACCTCTTGATCCTACATGCAATCACATAATCATAACAAGGAGGTCATAGGGAGTGTAGAAATCATCTACTTGAAGGGAGAAAATCGCCACAAAAGTTCTTTCAAATTTTTGAGTTGCTTCCAACGTCTTCTAGCTTAGATCTTTGCATATTCTTGCTCCTCTCTTCGTGGGGATTACGTTTCTCCTACTTGAAGCTTGATTCCACTTCGTGCTTGAGGTCAATGTGCTCCGATCATAGGGCTTCTTACGTCATTGAGTAGAGGAGGTGAAGGAGATAAGCTTTATGTAAAAATGGAGGCTCAAAAGGTGGGGGAAGGGTGGGATATGGAAGCTTCAAGGGGCTGTTCTTGGAGGTGGTTTAATGGAGTTTAGAGAGAGAAATGATGCAGGGAAATATTGGAGAAGATGGAGTGAGATGGTGATGTGATTTTTAGAAAATCAACAAAATGAATTTGGTTAGTAATATGGGGGAGGGGATCGATTTTGGTGAGGGAGATATGAGAGGGTGGAGTGTGATATTAGTCTTGCATGCCTTGATTGATAGTGTGTAATGATCACAACCATACTTTCCATGTTTGCCCTCTAATGATTCAAATTCCCTTTTCAACTAATTGCCCTTGTAGGTAAATAGCCAAAGTAGAGGCTAGGGCAATCATATCACTACATATTTGATGGAATAAATATATCTCATGATCTCTAATTAAATTATATCACTATGATCTTGCATCCGATAATTAAATAAATGATATGACAATTTTTTCTTTCTTCGAACTCTTGCCTTGGCATTTCGAATTGTCTCAATCGGACGTCGTATGAATATTTGGGTATAAAATAATAATATGGGTCTTCCCATATTTAATTAAATTCTCATCTTTAAAATAATAATAATATGGCTAATAAATCAATAAGTAGGGAATTAATTATTCCAACAACTCGATCATATGTCCATCGGCTCGCGATTAAAATCGATCATCATATTGTGTATATATATATATGAGCATCGAAATTATTGGGCATCCCATTTAATGGAATTAAATTCCGGAATTCGCCTCGGAGGTAATATCGATATAATATAAATATTTTCCGGACTAAAATTCTCATCTCGATATTTATCTCGATAATTATGATTTAAATAAGGAGATATACATGGACTTGCTAAATTAATTAGTTGGGCTATTTTATTTATTCTCATGTGGGCTCCTATTTAATTTGGCCCAACACATTAAATAAATAGAGTCCTCTTAGCCCAATTCTCCAATTAAATAAAAAGGTTGGGCTTAAATAATTTAATTGGCCCAATCGCGTCGCTACGGCGATAATAAATATTACCGAGTTAAATAAATTATTCCGATCGTCATCCGTAATTTATTTATCGAATTTCACTATTCGTCCTTGCGGCTATAATTCGGATATCGTAGAGAAGTCGCTTGATAATATTAATAATATAACGGTGGTAGCGACATTTGCCTCGTAATTTATTAAATAAAATGGTTGGGAAAATACGGGGCGTTATAGAGATGGCCTTCAACTCGGTTGAAACAGAGACCATTTTTGCCACTTTTAACCCTTCTGCACAGTCTTATGGTTTTGGCCATAACTTTCATTCCCGAACTCCGATTGACTCGATTCCAGTTGCATTGGAAAGCTAACTCAAAGATCTTTCAAATGACATGCTCCATTAGCTCAGATTTTATCAGTGGAAGAAGTCGTGACTGTTTCGTTGAACATCTGCTGCTTTCGGTACGAGTTTCCATTGGATTTGGCCTAAAATCTGCGAAATCTTACCATGACAAGCATAACACCCTCTAATATATACTCATGCTCAATTTATTCAAGAAAACAAACTAAAATGCATAAAAGAAAAGAGAAAACAATGCGATAAGAGAGTAGAAAAACGAGCTTATCATGTGGCGGCCTCTTTAAGCGTCTGTCATGCAGTTTGGCTTTCAAATCTTTTAAGGTACTTGGGAGTGATCCAAGATGAAGGAACTGTGATCAAGATTGATAACAAATCAGCAATTGAGCTGGCAAAGAATCCAACCAATCACGGAAGGAGCAAACACATCGACGTGCGTTTTCATTTTATCCGTGAACAAGTCAGAGAAGGAAAAATCAAACTGGAGTATGTTGAAAGCAGAGCTCAAGCTGCGGACATATTTACCAAGCCGCTGCCGATCACTCTACTGGAGAACTGTAAGAAGTTGATTGGAATGAGAGATGGGAAGAACATTTAAGTTTAAGGGGGAGATTTGTTGTGAAACTTAAATTTGAAGTTTTATCTATCTTTCAACCATCCTAGAGTAGCATTGATGGTTCTAAAAAATCTGGGTGCTGAACCAACATTCTAGGCGTCATTATTATAGCATCTGAACAGACAAATGCATTGTTATAAATTGTTGTAACAATTCAATGAAATAAAGAGTGAGTTTAATCATCTTTTGTTCTTCTTGATTGCCAACACTTATTTACCTAGGCCATGCATTTGAGCAAGCAACATTCATTTAGCAGAACTCTCAGCTTCAATATTCTTGCCATACCAACGGACAACCAAGGCGTAGAAGTCCCATTTTGGGTGCGCCGGCGTGATCAAAGCTTGTCCGAACCGATGATTCAAGCATGATTGTACATTCGCCGCAT
>JAPKLW010010095.1:0-11577 GCA_026898455.1 Plectranthus barbatus | reverse complement strand
TCGGCCGAAATACTCCTTATCTCGGCCGAAACAGAGCGGAAACTCTTTCTCTCGAACTTCCTTCAATTTCATCCTATTTCCTGCAAAATTCCACCATCATAATACCACCTAACACCAAAACACAATCATGCATAAATATAATTCAAAATCGCATGTCTTGAACACTAAATGGACAAAAACTCAACGATAAGTTAGCGAAATAACGAACTTATCAACTCCCCCAAACTTAAACCGTTTATCGTCCTCGATTAATCTATTGACAGAAAATCAAACCAGCATGCAAGATATGAATTTTTTCAATGCCTCACAAGTCTCCAAACTATCTAAGTCACAACGATCCACATGTAATGCACAATCAAGACAACAATCAAACAATCCAATCATCAAAGGGAAACCTCACACGACAACTGTTTTCACTCATCCCTCAAGTGTTTGGGTTGTGTAACAACTCTCCATTTCAAGGTCAGTGCGCACTTACCATATGTTTGACAAGTTTCTCCTCTCTCCACTGCTAAATAGTGCAATAACTCAAGTAATCAATTAGGGCTTAATCTGGTTGTAATGTGGCTTCCTAAGATAGGTGGGATGTTTTTGGCTAAGTAGTTCACTCTTATTCTCATTCATTCATCACACCATATTTGAACATTCCATCTCAACCACTTCATCCCCTTTTTTTTTTTTTTTCACAAGCTCTCATCATACAACTAAAGAGCTTCAACCAAAACAAAAGCACATTTTATTATATTTTTTTTCTGAGCTCATCTTATAATTCTCATGACTCACATAGCTCTCTTCAAACAACTAGAGAGTTTTAATAATACCAAAGCATTCTTTTTCTAAGCTCATAACTCAAATTTTTTTTTTTTTTCAATCTCCCATCCAGATTAATTTGGAATCCCCTTTTTTCAACAAATCAGCCCCCCTCTCACTCATCAGCCATTCTAAACAAATGAACAATTCATACGGCTCAAAAGGGCTACAAGTGGAGATTTTTAAGGTTAGTGTATGGGATTTGGCTAAGAAAAGAACATGCCTAAAATCATTTTACTCTTATTATCACACTTATGCAACCTTGAGAGAGAAACAAGTCAAATTCTAGAAGATTATTGCATATGCACCTTGTCACACATCAAAGAAAAATTCAGGCTCAATTCTCACTTGGGTTAAAAATTGTTTCCCCTCAACAATCATCAAGTTCAATCTTAGTCTAATCATGTACAAACACACTTCACACAGCAACTCATCAAGTAGAAGACTCCTATCATTGGCTATCAATTGCAGGCAGATTCTCAATTCAATGTCCACAAACCAATCAATCATCAATCACAGTTAACGCAGGTGGAGGATTTTTCACAATCTCAAGCCTACAAATCTTGTGAGTTCCGACTGTCCTATGTTCAAGCGCATGCATGTACTGCAAAAACTTAAATACTTACTAACTAAATCATGCTAAAACGATAAAAACTGAACTTTCCAAGGCAGTCAAATCAAAAATAAACAGCAAATATATAATTAACACAAGATACAAAAAAAAACACAAGTTTTACGCTCCCGGCCGTCATCCCCCCAAACTTATTCAACAGAATGAAGAATAAGTTTGAAAATCGAGCGTGGGAAAGTAAAACTGTACCTCACTGGTCACCCTGTGTGTCGGGGGTGTCCTCGGAATCCCCCTGAGTAGTGCGGGTGCGGAGCCTGCGGCGGCGGATGTAAGTAGTCACCTCCGGACCATCAGCACCAGTCGACAGCAGCCGTCTCATCTGATCATCAAGCTGCGCAAGTCGTAGACGGACATCCTCCCTAAATCGCGAGCTGCGGGAATGCTCTGCTGCTGCCACCTCTCGCGCTGCTGCTGCGGCCACTCTCTCGGCAACCTGGAGCTCCGCCTGCTGCTGCATAAATCTGTAGATCGTCTCCAAGTCCATGCCGGCACCGGAGGTAGAAGTACCTCTTGTATAGTGGCCTGATGATCCTGCTCCTGCCCACTGCATATGGTGCTCCTCCTCACCATGCTCCTCATCATCGAGCTTGGGCTGCTCTCCCCATCTCCTCTCGACGGTCTCTCTCTCTGCAGCGTCTCGTGCGGCCACAGCTCTATCCCACAGCTCTCTCTCAGCCACCATGTCTGCAATCTCCTCATGTGTGAGCCTCCGGTGGTCTGGCTGGTATCCCAATCTGTGGAGTAGGCGACTCTGCGGTGCTACGCCATTTGCCGCCACGATTAGAGCCATGTGGGCGGGAGTACTCATGAACCAGTTGGTCTTGTACTCCAGGTCGGTGATGTGGGTGAGCGGGGTGTTGGGCAGAGGAAACAAGTCTCTAGTGGATAGCTTCAAATGGTTCGGAGGATCCAGAACTAGCATGGTCCGGGTGATCAGATGGCTGATATCAAGAACTTGCCGCCCATATGCCTGCCAGAGCTCATCCACGGGGTGTCCAAAATGTAGGGCAATGGGGGTGATCAGACCACCCCACCAGACATCCCCTCGCTTTACCTTCTTCTGCCGGCTGATGTTATCCATAATGCATCCGGCCAAGCTGACATGTATCCCTGCAAGCATGCAATAAAGCACGTGAACCTCCTTCTGCCGGGCCTTTCCACTCTCGTGCCTCCCATAGATGCATGACCCCATCCATTTGAAAATGTAGCGAAAGACGGGGTTGTCCACATGTGAGGACTTCATGTTCCCTGTGTTGAATCGACCTTGGCCCACGGGAGTGAGAGCAGCGATGTCGGTCCAGAAATCAGCCACCCTGAAATCTTCGTGTTCCTGAAAGATCCCCCCGGTTGGGCAACCCAAAATAGTATCAAACTCTGACCGGGTGAGGCGGTGTGATTGATTCATCAGCTGGAATGACATGGACATCGGCTCGGGGCCCTTCCCTCTACTCATGTGGACCTGAACAGAGGCCATGAACTCTCGAGTGAGAGTGGAGTAAGTGGGCCACGCCCGGTTGAGCAAACAGCCCCAGCCAATGTGCTGAAACAGGGCCGAGACATCCTCTTCGATTCCAAGCTTGGTCATTGTCTCGTGGTCGAGGAAGGGGGTCACCTTGATGGGATATGTCAGCAGTTCTTCATATCTGGCGGTCTCCGCATCGTCATCAAACTGTGGGAAGTACTCTTCATTCAATCCTACAAAGCAAAGTTCTCCCTTTAGCAAAAATCCAATTTAGCAAAATATTCCCCCAATACAAGTACCCATATCGAATTAACACTCCAACGTGACTCTGGATACTATACAAAATCCAAACCAAGCAATAAGGTGAGAAAACAAGACAAGTTTTGAATATTGTCAAATTGGGGGAAATCAACGTCGAAATAATTGGAACCCTAGCTAAGCAGAATTCAACTTCCCAAGTAGAGTGTAACACAACATGACTGGTGTATCGACTAAACATGCAATCCAAATCGAAGTATTCAAACAAAATTCAACTCAAGTCCATACTTCACACAAGTTCCCAATTAAAGTGTAAACCCTGATTTTTGTAATGTAAGGGCATGAAGATCAATATAGAGCAAAGAACTTGTAAAGGATTGAGGTTAGGGACTTACCGGCCATGGAGAATCGTTGAAATCGGGCAAAAATGCGAGAGCTTGGGAGTTGGTGGTTTTTCTTTGTGCGTGCGTGTGTGAAGAAGTGAAGCAAAAACATCTGTTCGTGCCTTTTAAAAAATTTTACCCCGCGCGTCTGTCTCGGCCGAGGTGTCTTGAAACACGGTCGACGCGAGATTAATACTCTCAGCCGAGGTGTATCTAAGCCCGGCCGACGCGAAAAACTTCCACATTTTTTTTATATATATATACATATATATATAATAATTAAATCGACACGGGGTGTGCAGACTTACCTCGCCCGAAATGGGTATCTCGGCCGTGGTGTAGTTTGACTCGGTCGAGATGTATCTGTTTTGTCCCGGCCGATTGTCATGATATCTCGGCCGTTCTGATTTCTCATCCCGGTCATTTTTCATTCTGTCTCGACCGAGACAGAGGCTTGCTCTGCACATCCCTTTTACTCAAACAGACAAAATTCACAATAAAATTGAACGCGAACTGACTCGACTCTCCTAGGACTTAATAACTTCATTAATCAACAAGAAAATAGAGATTATTGGGTTACCTCCCAACAAGTGCTTGGTTTAATGTCGCTAGCTCGACATTACCTCTCTTCACGATCTGTCTAGGTAGTATGTTTCCACAACGCAGACTTGTTGTGGGCTGTAATATCTCTTCAAATTGCTACCACTGACCTTAAAGGTAGTGCCATCTTGGCCTGCCAGCTCAACCACTCCATTGGGGAAGGCGCTAACGACAGTGTACGGCCCCTTCCACTTAGACTGCAACTTACCGGGCATGAACCAGAGACGGGTGTTGAACAACAACACTCGATCGCCCGAGCTGTAAACTTGGGAGCGGATCCCTTGGTCATGAAACTTCTTGGCTCTCCTCTTGTAAATCGCGCTGTTCTCATAGGCCTCATCCCGTAAATCTTCCAGCTCGTTTAGGGCCAAAGCTCGAGTTGCCGCAGCGTGTTTCCAATCCATGTTGAGCTCTTTCAGTGCTTTCCATGCCTTGTGTTCCATCTCTAAAGGCAAATGACAAGACTTACCAAAGACAAGCTGATAAGGAGTCATACCTATAGGGGTTTTATAGGCAGTGCGGTAGGCCCATAGTGCATCATCCAAGTTGATTGCCCAGTCCTTTTTCTGTTTGACGGTCTTCTCCAAAATCCGCTTGATTTCCCTATTGGAGAGCTCAGCCAGTCCATTTCCTTGTGGGTGGTATGGTGTGGTAACTCTGTGCTTTACTCCGTACCTGGCAAGAAGTGAAGCAAGCAATTTGTTAAGAAAATGTGAACCACCATCACTTACCAAGGCTCTTGGTGCTCCAAAACGGGTCATCAGCTTCTGCAGGAAGTTGACCACGACTCTTGAATCATTCGTGGTGGTAGGAATAGCCTCCACCCATCTTGAGACGTAGTCCACTGCAAGTAAAATGTATGAGAAGCCTCTGGAGGATGGGAATGGTCCCATGAAGTCTATCCCCCAGACATCAAAAATCTCGACCTCGATCACAGGTGTCTGCGGCATCTCATCCTTCTGAGAAAGGTTGCCAGTCCTCTGGCATCGGTCACAACCAGTAATCCAGCCCCGGCAAGTCTCGTGGATGGCGGGCCAGTAGAATCCACTTGCTAGAATCTTGAAAGCAGTTCGGTTGGCTGAATGGTGACCACCTGTAGGAGAAGAATGGCAAGCCTCGTATATCTGCCACCACTCGGACTGCGGGACACAACGTCGAATCATGCCATCGGGACATCGACGCCACAGGTAGGGATCCTCCCAGTAGAAGAATTTGCACTCGTGTAGGAATTTCTTCCGTGCATATGGGGAGCCATCTGGAGGAAGGGCACCAGTGGCAAGGTAGTTTGCATAGTCAGCAAACCACGGTGTCTTGGATTCGAGCGTCGCTCTCAAATCTTCAATGTAGCACATCTGCTCATCAGGGAATGTCTCCTGTATCCTCAACCCCTACTCTTCTGCCTCAGATGAGGGCTCCAAATGCGACAAGTGATCAGCTATCACATTCTCGCTCCCTTTCCTGTCCTTGATCTCCACATCGAATTCCTGAAGGAGTAGGATCCATCGGATCAACCTGGGCTTGGCATCCTGTTTAGCAAAGAGATATCTGATAACAGCATGGTCAGTAAAAATAATAGTTTTCGACCCAATAAGATAGGGCCGAAACTTATCAAAAGCGTAAACGACTGCTAGCATCTCTTTTTCTGTGGTAGTATAGTTACACTGCGCCGGGTTCATGCTCTTGCTGGCGTAGTGGATGACATGAAACAGCTTACCCCTTAGCTGGCCTAAGACTGCTCCTATAGCATAGTCACTAGCATCACACATAAGTACAAACGGCTCACTCCAGTCTGGAGAAGTCAGAACAGGTGCAGTGACTAAGGCCTTCTTGAATTGCTCAAAAGCCTGCAAACAGTCAAAGTCAAATACAAAAGAGACATCTTTTTCCAATACATTGCAAAGAGGTCGAGAAATTTTGGAAAAATCCTTGATGAATCTTCTGTAGAACCCGGCGTGGCCAAGAAAACTCCTTACTCCCTTCACGTTGGCTGGCGGTGGCATCTTCTCAATTGCAGTGATTTTAGCTCGATCCACTTCCAGTCCTTCGGCTGACACTCTATGTCCCAGGACAATCCCTTCTCGTACCATAAAATGGCACTTCTCCCAATTCAGACATAAGTTGGTCTCAGTGCACCTCTCCATGACGGTAGCTAAGTTCTGCAAACACATGTCAAAAGAACTACAAAAAACAGAGAAGTCATCCATGAATACCTCCATGATGTCCTCAATCAGATCGTGGAAGATGGCCATCATGCATCTCTGGAAGGTCGCTGGGGCATTGCAAAGGCCAAAGGGCATCCTCCGGTAGGCAAATAAGCCGTAAGGGCATGTGAAAGCCGTCTTGTGCTGATCCTCAGGTTCCACTGCTATCTGGTTGTACTCTGAATAACCATCAAGAAAACAGTAAAAGGGGTAACCAGCTAGTCTATCTAACATCTGATCAATAAATGGCAGTGGAAAATGGTCCTTGCACGTAGCGGCATTGAGAGTTCTGTAGTCGATGCAGAACCGCCATCCTGTTACCGGTCGGGTAGCAACCTCTTCTCCCTCATCGTTCTTCACAATTTGCATTCCTCCTTTCTTTGCGACCACTTGAGTCGGGCTCACCCATTTGCTGTCTGAAATGGGATAAATCATCCCATGGTCAAGAAGCTTCAGTACTTCTTTCTTCACAGCCTCCTGCATGATAGGGTTAAGCCTCCTCTGTGCTTGCCTCTTAGGTTTAGCATCTTCCTCCAGATTTATCTTGTGCATACAGATTGAAGGGCTGATTCCTTTGATGTCCCCCAGTGTCCATCCTATAGCAGCCTTATGTTGCCTCAGAACCCGCAGTAGCTTGTCCATCTCAGCCTGCGTCAGAAAAGAAGACACAATTACAGGAAAAGTGTCTTTTGGGCCCAGAAATGCGTACCTGAGATGGGAAGGTAGAGGTTTTAGGTCTAGAACAGGCGGATCGGAGTTAGATTGTCCTGCAGCGGCCTCTGTCTCGATCGAGATAGGCTCTATCTCGGCCAAGATACCTCGTGCTGGACCAATCCCTTTTCCACGTCTCTCTGTTTCGACCGATTTTCCCTTCGCGTCGACCGATTTTTCTGTCTCGGCCGAGGTAGTGTTCGTCTCGGCCGACATGGCTATTTCGGCCAATTTTTCTTTTACCACGGCCGGGCTGATTCTCCCTCTCTTCTCGGTCGATTTTTCCTTCATGGCGGCCGATACAGAGGCTTTCCCATGTTTTCCCTCTAGCAATCTGCTGAACCGGCTTGGCAGCTTCTCTCTTTTTAACTCTTTGTGCCTTGGAACTTCTTCAAATATGTCCAGCTCCATTACAAGGTCCAGGATTTCCTCATCAGCAGTGTCAAGATCTGTAGAAGAAAATAGAGAATGCAGTAAACAATTCTCGAGGAAATCAGGATCAGATTTAAGCGAAGAGAAAGGTGAAGAAATCACCGGCTTAAAGCAGTCGATCATGTGACACTCCTCTTGATAGCTTCCATCATCGTGCTTCTGCATGGACTTGTAGATTGAAAAGGTCACGGCTTCATTATCGACTCAGAATGTCAGTTTCCCATCTCGAATGTCGATCAGGGCTCCTCCGGTCCTCAGGAATGGCCTCCCCAGAATCAGCGGGATGTTGTGATCCTCTTCCATATCTAAAACAACAAAGTCAGCAGGAAGTATGAAATCTTTGACCTTTACCAGTACATCTTCGACAATCCCTTTAGGATATGAGATTGATCTATCAGCCATCTGAAGTGTGATAGTCGTTGGCTTGATATTTCCAATCTCCAGTCTTTTGAATATCGACAACGGCATTAGGTTAATGCTTGCTCCAGAATCGCAAAGCACTTTGCCGAATGTCTCTCCTCCTATTACACATGAGATGGTGAAGGAACCGGGATCTTCCCTCTTCAAGGGCAGCCTTTTCTGAAGTATTGCGCTGCATTCTTCGAAAAGATTCACCGTCTCGTGCTTCAACATGGGTCTTTTTTGTGCCACCATATCCTTCAAGAATTTAATGTACCCTGGCATTTCCTGCAAAGCTTCTATAAGAGGAATGTTAATGTGTACTTTTTTCATATTTTCAAGGAACCGTGCGTACCTTTCATTCATCTTTGTTTTGGCGAAGCGCTGCGGATACGGCATAGGCGGGTGATGAATGGGCTTGTCTAATGGCTGCCCCGGCCGAGATGAGGGATGACCCGGTGGTTGCATCAACTGCCTCTGTCTCGGCCGTGATGGGATCTATCTCAGCAGAGATAGAGCCTTCACTGGCGGCTTCCTCTCTCTGATCTGGCTCTTCTCCTTCTGATTGGCCTGCTTCCGCTTCGGGATTCTTAGGCCCCTGATACGATTTTCCTCCTCTGAGAGTGATGGCATTGACCTCGCTCTTTTTATTCTTCGGATTGGGTTGAGTGTTGCTCGGAAGGTGGCCGGGTTTGTGCTGGGCTCCAAGAGCATTTGCGATCTGGCTAACTTGTGTCTCAATTATCTGTAAATGCTTTTGCATCCCGTCAACCTTGTTATTGATCCCTGAGACTTCTTGATCCAGCTTTCCTACTTTTTCGGTGGATCCCTCCATGAATTTGGCTAGGATTTCTTCGAGATTGGACTTTTTCTTCTCAACAACTGCCCCACCTTGAGTTGTAAAATTGGCCGGTGGTTGTTCTGCTCCTTGAGGACTTGAGTAAGAGAAACCAGGATGGTTCCTTGCAGCATTAGGGTTGTACCCCTGATTGTTTTGTTGATAGCCTCCTCGGTAGTTGTTTTGGAAACCACCTCGTTGGACAAAATTCACATCTCTACAATCTCCGTCTTCCTGGACTTGCTCGATTATAGCAACAGTATTTCTAGTTTTCAGTGCTGCAAAATCCTCTCGCAGCTTTTTCAACTCAGCCTTCATGTCAACCTCCTCAGTACCAACCTACTCCACAGCTTTGACAGATCTTTGTCGAACATTGGACCATCTCTGGCTATTGTTAGCCATTTTCTGGAAGAAGTTCATAGCCCTTTGAGGACCCTTTGTCATGACCGAGTCTCCCAGAGTGGAATCCACAAGCTCCACAGTCTTCTCATTCAACCCTTCATAGAACGTTTCCGCTTGATCTGCCAAACACAGGTTGTGGCCAGGGCATAATCTCAACAATTCCTTGTATCTCTCCCAGGCTTCATGAAAATTCTCATCACCTCTTTGAGCAAATCTGGTGATATCCTTCTTCCGTTGTCTGATAATACTTGGTGGGAAGAAGTTGGCAAGAAAAGCGTTCCTCAATTCTGCCCATGTACTAATGCTGGTTTTGTCCAAGGCAGTGAACCAGGACTGAGCTTTGTCTCGAAGAGAAAAGGCAAAGAGCCTCAGCCGGATAGCACTCTTGCTGACTCCATTGATCTTGACTGTATTGCAGAGCAGCAGGAATTTATCAAGATGAGCATAGGGGTCCTCAGTAGCTCGGCCCCCATATTGAATCTGCTGAACCATTTGCACCAAGCCGGTCTTCAGCTCGAAATTATTGGCGTTGATGCCAATGCTGAAGTCGGTCTCTTGAAACTTAGGCCTGTACTTTTTTTGGATAGCATCCTCATCTTCATCGGCATCGAACCTCAAATCTTCCGGTTCTTCTTCTTCCTCATCTTCCTCATTGTCTTCAGGTGGATCCTGGTTTCTGTTGTTCCCTCGATTACGACGGTTGTTCCTCTCATTCAAGACCCTGAACTGTTCTCTCATTTCTTGCATCTCTCGGATCAACTCAGCTTGTTCCTCCGGTGTAAGACCGGGTGGCGGATCCTGATTGTTTTCCATATTCTTGTTTTCACTGCTCTCGGCTCCTCCTCGGTTCTTTCTGCTGTTGTTTCGACGGCACGTAGCTTCTATCTCAGGATCGAATGGAATTGGTTCCTTACCACTTCTCCTTGTGTTCATAAACTACCTGAAACCAAAAGGACACAAAGTGATCGAACAGAACTGGGAACGGAAGAAAATACTGAATTACGAAGCAAAAGAGATAAAAAAAAATAAGGATTGAAATTTTCTCTGTCTCGGCTGGGATAACGATCGCGTCGGCCGAGATGAAAATTTTCGCGTCGACCGATATGACTGTCAACTCGGTCGAAACAGAAAGTAAAGTTGCAAAAATTTAAATCGGAAACAGTAAAATAGGGCTCAAATCAATATTCTAATAACAAATTCAATATCAAGATTAATTCTATTCACTCCCCGGCAACGGCGCCAATTTGATCACTGTAATTTCTACAGATTAATTATAGGAACAGTGGCAAATAAATTTATGAACCCTAGAGTTATCGATCCAGGGGAATGAAATAACGAAAAACCTTGAGTACCGAATTATAGTTTCTCAGAAAATTGTTTGAGGCAATCAAAATTGGAAAAGGTTTTAGTATCATAAATTCAGAAATAATATTAAAAACAGTAACTTAGAGAAAATTATTATACTATGCGAAGTTTCAGAGTTTTGTCCAAATAAATGCAAGAGTTCAGATCCTAGGGATTTGAGTACTATCTTTACTAACATGTAGAATAAATCCTTCAAATGCCAATTTAATTCCTTGAAAGATGGTAATCAGAGAAGTATTGTAATCTCCCTTTTGAGGCAAATTACAAAGTTGATTATTGAAAATCTTTATCCTCTCGGTCTCAAGAAATAGTCAACAACTCCAGAAAACAACAGAAAAATTCCTATAATCTAATTCCTTCTTTTTCAGACAAGAACACCATATTATATTGCGAAATCTTTTTCCTGTTAATCAATTTTCACCTTTTGAGTCTCAAATTAATTAACTGATAACCTAATCAAGTGGCCAACAGAACTAGGTAAAATAAAAACACAAGATTCCAACAAATCGATCAAAGAAAGGCATTTGAATGAATTAATTCATAACATGTATTCAAGATAAACTTTTAACCCTAGAATCTGATAGAGGGATTAGTTCAACATATTCATAATCAAAGAAATCATGAAGAGATTAAACCTGGAATAATAATCTGGCATTAAAAACTGATGTTCAATGTAGAAAACAACTTCATAAAAATCCCTTCAACTCTGCCTTGGAAATTAAAACCTAATACTGAAAATATGACTGCATAATCCTCAAAATCGAAAATACAAGTGTTTATATAGTGGAGTAGATATGGTATCTAATTTACAGGAAAGGAAAATCCCAAAATATCAATATTCTTGCCAAATCGCAACGCGTCTCGGCCGAGATAGATGTCATCTCGGCCGAGATGAGCTTCTCCGCACCCCTCCGTCTCGGCGTGCCACTAATGTAAATCGACCATCCACCTCGGCCGAGATGGACTTCGTCTCGGCCGAGATGGAGCTCCCGCATCGACTTCCAGCAGCCCGTGTTGTGCTCATCTCGGGGGTTTATCTCGGCCGAAATACTCCTTATCTCGGCCGAAACAGAGCGGAAACTCTT
>JAPKLW010010094.1:0-11579 GCA_026898455.1 Plectranthus barbatus | reverse complement strand
CAAAAGCTATTTAATTTTCCTGTTCAGTTTTCGATTCCAAAGATTACAATTTCCAAAACAATCAAAACTTTTTCATCTGATTTTCCTAATCAATATTTTCAAGAACGCCCGGTCTAGTACTTCAAGGTTATTCGTTACTTCTTTCCCTGTGGGATCGATAATTTTGTGGGATCGATAATTTTATCTTTGCCGCTATATTATTAGCTTTGCTAAGTCGTAGTTAAATAATATTGCGATCATGGGGGTAGCTCTGGGACAGATTAGGGATAAAATTTTTAGAGTTATTGCCTATGCTAGCAAAACACTAAATCCTGCTCAATTGAATTACGCTGTGACTGAGAAAGAGTTACTTGCTGTTGTTTTTGCTTATGATAAGTTTCGTGCTTATTTAATAGGAGCTAAGTCTATAGTTTACACTGATCATGCAGCAATTAGATACTTGTTTGCTAAAACTGATTCGAAACCTAGGTTGCTTAGATGGATTTTGCTTTTACAAGAATTTGACATGGAAATTAGGGATAAGAAAGGTTGTGAGAATGTAATTGCAGATCGTCTTTCTAGGTTAGAGAATCCAGTTGAGGGTGATAATCAGGATAGGTTGATTAAGGAAGATTTTCCTGATGAGAGGATTATGACTGTGGCTGTTGCTAGTGTTCCATGGTATGCAGATTTCTGTAATTTTTTGGTTGCAGGTGTATTACCTCCTGATGTGGAGCCCTATCAGCGGAAGAAATTTCTGAAGGAGGCCAAGTACTACTACTGGGAAGAACCGTACCTGTTCCGCAGGTGTGCTGACGGTATCATCCGTAGGTGTGTTCATCAGAGCGAATGGGGGAAGATCATAGAAGAATGCCACCATTCGGTAAGTGGGGGTCATTTTGGTGCAAACCGAACTACTAGGAAGGTATTATCTTGCGGTTTCTACTGGCCTTCTATTTTTAAAGATTGTATTGCTATGGTTCGAGCCTGTGATAGATGCCAGAAAATGGGGAATATAACCCGAAGGGATGAGATGCCTTAAAAGATTTTTATCGAAGTGGATATATTTGATGTGTGGGGCATCGACTTTAAGGGTCCCTTTCCATCCTTGTTTGGGTTTAAATATATTCTCCTTGCTGTGGACTATGTGTCTCGATGGGTTAAGGCCATACCCACTGTTGCTAATGACTCTCAAGTGGTGCTTAAGTTTTTGCAGGCTTTAGTTGCTCGATTTGGTATTCCCAGAGCCTTGGTGAGTGATGGGGGCAGTCACTTCTGCAACAAACTCATGGATAAACTTCTGGCAAGATATGGGGTGCGACAAAGAGTGACAACAGCCTATCATCCACAAGCCAATGGGCAGGCTGAGCTGGCCAATCGAGAGATCAAGCAGGTGCTAGAGAAGACGGTATTGAGTCGGAAGGACTGGAGTAAGCGACTCGATGAGGCTTTGTGGGCCTACCAGACAGCTTTCAAGACACCCATTGGCATGTCCCCATACCAATTGGTTTATGGCAAGTCCTGCCATCTTCCGCTTGAAGTTGAGCATAAGGCGTTGTGGGCCATCAAGACATTGAACTTGGATTTTCTGAAAGCTCAAGGGGACCGGGTGCAGAAGTTGAATGAGCTCGATGAGTGGAGACACGAGGCATATGAGAGCACCAAGTTGTGCAAGGAGAGAGCCAAACGATTACACGATCGACAGATTCGAGTGAAGAAGTTCTACAAAGGTGATATGGTTCTTCTTTTTAATTCTCGTTTGAAATTATTTCCGGGTAAATTTCATTCTCGTTGGACAGAGCCATACAAGGTGCGAGAAGTGTTCGAGAATGGGACTTTGGAATTGGAGACTGAAGATGGCCACTACTTCAAGGTGAATGGGCACCAGGTTAAGCGATTTCACACTTCCGAGCAACCTCGGGCTGTGAATGAAATTTCCCTTGCATAAAGGTAAGTAGGTAAGTTCGTCGAGCTCCCGACGTTAAACGCAGCGCTTCTTGGGAGGCAACCCAAGCTCAATTTACTAATCTTGCTTCAATTATAGATTAGAATTGCATGTGTTTTTGACATTATTTCGCATTGTATTAAGTTTGGGGAGAACTCTGTGTTGCTAATGTTGTTGGAAGTTGATTGGAATGATGCAGGGATGGAAATACTTCAATTTAGGGAAAAATTACGCGTAGGGCCGTGACGAATCCCGAGCGGGACCTCCTTGTCCCGTTCGGGATAAAAGAAATGCAAAAGACGCTGCCCAGCCGAGACCAATCCCGAGCGGAATCCTTCTGTCCCGCTCGGGACGCATAACTTTTGACGTATCCCGAGTGGGAGCTTCTCATCCCGCTCGGGATGAAATTCTGCGAGAAATGCAGGAAAAGCCGTGGTCCATCCCGAATGGGATCCTTCTGTTCTGTTCGGGACCGGGTAAGTTGACGCTGCGGACCGGGCCGGTTCAGACCGTCCCAAACGGGATAGGTCTGTTCCGCTCGGGACGGGTCGCGATGGTATTTAAATAAGCCGCGCGGGATCAGAATTTTTTCCCCTTTTCTCTCTTACCGAACGGTACTCTTTTCTTCCCCTTGCTTCCCTTCGATTTTCCGGCGACAACAAGGTACTTTCTACCCCTATTTCATGTTTATTTCCTGTTTTGTTCAATTATTTGAAGTTTCAACGGTTGATTTGGGGGATTATTGGTGTTTGAAGTTCTAGCCTAGGGTTTATGATTTATGCACGTAAGGTGTTTGATGGAATGTCCCAATGCATGTTTGATGTTTAAAGTATACATTTACTACGATTTTTTGGGCATATTTCTGGATTTTAAATGTGATGAAATGTTTTTTTTTGTGAAATTGGGGATTATTGATGTTATTTGCACTATGGGGGGTTTAATTTACATTGTTAAACTTAGAATGTACTCATGTGAATGATGGGTTGTTGATTTTGCTATAATGATTCTTCATGAACATGATTTATGGTGAATTTTTGGTGCTTTGAAGTATGGATTTTTGGTGCTTTGGTGATTTATGGAATGTGTTGGAGATTGATTTTTGGTTTACCCTTTGCAGAGAACATAGTACCCAGACGCCCCTCTAATTTCACCGAGGATGAGTACAAGACGCTCAAAGCCCTAAGCAAGTGTGTAGTACATGGTTCAAAGTACCCCTGCCCAACGACTCTGACTGCATTGGGCATCAAAGATGATGTCGAGACCCTGTTGAAGAATATTGGCTGGGAAGCCCTGCTCAACCAAAGGTGGCCAGCATTCGAAGAGCAAACGAGAGAATTTTTGGCTTCCGCGTCTGTGCGAAAGAACCTCGGTAACTTGCTGAGCCACCTCACTTTCAAAATGGAGGGCAAAAGCTACACTTTGGAGCGCAAGGAGTTGGATGCTATTTATGGGTGTGACGAGGAGGCGAGATATGTCCCCGAGGAGGGCTTCGATCCTAAGGATTTCTGGCAAATGATTTCCTGCGAGACTGTTTTGGGTACTCTACGGATGAAGCTGGCTAAGGGCTCTCTCATTAGGAGCCCGATCCTGCAGTACATCCACAAGAGCGTTGCTACCTCCGTCTCTGGCCGACATGAGAGCAACAATGTCATCATGTCGGAGCTTTTTCTGCTCCACTTCCTACTGGCTGGAGCATCCTTCTCCATGGCTGTTGTGGCCATGGACAACTAGAGCCGACCTCCCACCCGCACCAACATCTACTGTGGGGGCCTGATCACGCCCATCTTGGACCACTTCCAGATCCCGAGGAGAGGGACGGAGGTTCCACTGTCTGTGGTGGACCTCCCGGTGCTTACCTTGGCGAAATACATATCCATTCTCTGGGAGAATGCCTTCCTATATAAGGTTGTGGGGGATGCCTGGTTGAAGTTCCCGAACACCGCTGCTACCACCATCAGTGTCCCGGGTTCTGAAGCCTATTTGTTATTGGACTCACCAGAGCACAAAGCTATATGGTTTCAGAAAGGGCGGGACGGATCTTACCGACACTATGAGCACACTGCCCCGATCCAGGAGGAGAATGAGGAGGAGTCCGATGATGAGGAGGAGCCACAGCGCGAGCAAGGGGCCGGGACGTCTTCAGCTGGAGGCCGTCGCCCCTGGCGAACTGAGATGATGGAGATGATGCAGAGCATATCCTCTTCTATGGCCGGCCTAGACATGAGGATGGCCGGTTTGGCTACTGAGGTGACAGGACTGAGAGCGGAGATGGGAGCCCAGAGAACGTGGATGGAGCAAAGGTTTGATGGAGTGAACACTAGATTGTCCGGCGTCGAGACTGAGCTGAATGATTTGATCGCTCAGTTCCCTATTACTATCGGCGGCGCAGGAGGAATGATGATGCTTAGGGCTCTACCCAGTCGTGATCACCGTCTTTCCGCCTTTTCAAACTTAGTCGTCTTCGGACTAAGTTTGGGGGGGTTGGACGGAAGCCGATTCTCCCTTTATCCCTATCCTTTTACTTGCTATGTTTGAACTGATTTACTTGCTTTCTTATTGTATTGCAGTCCTAGTTAGGTTAGTTAGGATTTTATTGATGTTTATTGATGTAGTTATTTTGAAGTAATTCGATATGGTTGTAAAATGATAAATCTTTGACTGATGGAAGTTGGTGATATTTGGAAATTGTTGGTATTTGCTGTTTGTTATGGTGATGATACAGGTGGATAGAGCTTTAACAAGCGGAACTATGCCGAAATTTTTTGTTTTTCTACCTGGTACACTGTCGGAAGTGGGGTACACACACTCTTACATTTAACTTACACACTTAGCATGAATTGAATGATTTATTTTGAATTTGAGTACTTGTAAGTGAGGTGTGCTTGATTGTGATAACTTAGGCTTGAGATTGAATTCGTGACGAGGCATGAACATGATAAAAATCACTTTTGCCTAAAACACCCTACCTGTTAGTAAGCCACGTTACAACCCGATAAAAGTCCTATTTGATTCTGGAACGATGTTTCAATGTGAACAAATGTGGCAGAGATGAACGATATGAATGAAACTTGTGTACTTGTGCTTGAGTGAAAGAAAGAAAAATTTTACCTTATACAACTGAGTGTGAGTGTTACACTTTATATGATCACATGCCGGTAAGGTTGAGTTCTTTGCATTAATCTAAACATGGTCGATCATGAAAACTTTGTGAGATTGAAATATGCATTGATAGATAGTGGTGAGCCGTGAAGCATTGCACCAAGCGAATAAAAATCTAGTTTTTGTTTTTGATTGAGGACAATCAAAGGTTTAAGTTTGGGGGGTATGATATGTGCGTAATTTGTACTGTTTTGGAATATGAATTGAATGATTTGATGAGGATTAGGTGCACAAATCACACACATATCTATTCTTTTCATGAATTTTCCTTCACTTGGTGTTCTAGAGTTGTTATGAGTGTGCAGGATAAGAAAAGTGTTAGAAACTCGAGTTTTGGAGCTGAATTGAGGTTTTGGACGAGGCAAATCCTGTTCGGGATGCATATGTCCCGTTCAGGACAAAAAAAGAAGAAATTGACGGAAGTGCGAGGCCGGTCCCATTCGGGACGGCTTGGTCCGTTCGGGACCATGGTTCGGGAGGCACAATTGCGTTCGGAACTCGGAAATCTGGCGTGAATGGAAGAGAAAAATGGGAAGGCCGAAGCCCGTCCCGCTCGGGACCCACTCGTCCCGTTCGGGACCTGTCGGCATTTTTGGGCCAGAATTTTGTTCCATTCCGCTCGGGATGGAACTTTGCAAAGGAGGATCCCGTTCGGGATCAGAAGGCCTGAAGCTGCGAATTTCTCAACTATAAAAGGCCAAGGGATGTTACAAAGTAAGGGTTCGACTTTTGAAAACCCTAGAGAGAATAAGGCACGAGATTGAAGCGATTTTCACGTCTCAAGGCTGGAAATTGAAGGTGGAAGGAAGGATTCGAAGCTAGATTTGAAGATTCATCATTAAAATCCTAAGCTTTCTTTTTCTCCTTTCTCTTCCATGATTTACTTTGGGATATTGACGATTTTCATTGTATTCATGAGTAGCTAAACTCATTGTTGAGGATTTGGATATGATTGGGATTGATTTGAATATTGTTTGGATTTGAGTAATTGAATTTTCAAGGGTTTGATTATTATTGTGGATTTGAATTTGTGTTCCTTTCATGATTGATCATGACCATGTGTTGGAAAGTATGCCTCAAAGAACTAACTTAATAGGTTTGATGATTAGAGGGGATTGCAATAATAATTAGGTGTTGTTTCATTTAGAAGATAGGTGAATTGACATCTAGGTTATTAAATTCTTGAGCTTTTGTGAGTTAATCGAGATTAACATACCTAGATTTAGGGTGAGATTAAGATTAATCTACGGTTGTTGCACCGGTACTAAGGGTAATAGCTAGAGTTATGTGAATTGACCCAAATCATCTTATTGAAATTGTTTCGTAAAGTTAGCAAATCCAAGCATATTCATAATCTACCCCAATCCATCATATGTTCCTCAACTATTCTCTCTCTGGTAATTCCAAGAAAGTTGATTGGCATTTTATTTAATTGTTACATTAATCTTTAGAATTTTAAGTAGTTTAAAATTGATCTTTCAAAATCGTTTTATCGCGTCTAGATATTAAGTTCCAAAATCAATTCCTTTTACTTAAACAACGGGCGAATTGAGTCTTCGTGTTCGATAATTTTTACTTGATAAAAAATACTGCATCAATAAGAAAAGTAAATAAACTCATAACTAAAATAGAAATCATACCATGCATGTTTTATAGATGATAATATAGGGCGTGGATAAATTGAAACATAGTTGAAAATACATAAAAACAAAATAAAAGTGAGTCTCAAACTAAAAACTACTCCCAAATTGTTTTGCAGCATATAAAGTCATATGCGCTGCATAAAGCAACTACAACATGCAGACATGAATTTCGTATTCTTCTCCTCCAAATGTGCCTTGTTCATTGTTTAGAATTTCCTTCTCTAACCAGTTGATATCCCAATTCTGTAGCGATATAGATATAGCTTGATTGATTTGACTGGATTTTAGCAAGAAATACATCAATTTCTTCATGCCGATTTACCCAATACAGGAGGTGTCTCGCATACATCTTAAAATACAATTCTTTCCAGTCCTCAGAGTACACTCTTTTGGGCATATCTCCTGAATAGAACAAATTACATCTGAATTTGGTCGATTCCTCACCATCCTTATTTTTCACAACAAAATAGGACACAAAACTGACTCAAATATGATCAAATTTGTAATTGTCTCAAATCTAAACACTTGAAAAATTCTTGTCCTCAAGTATAGGGTGAACTATCCAAAAAACAAAGAAACAAAAGAAAACAAATGACTCAATTTGAGCATGTTTGAGACCCGCTAACATCAAACAAAATAAAGCAGTTCAACAGAAATATATTAACTCAAAAGTCACTTCAATAGATAAGAGAATTATAAGTGTTGTCAAACTCTCGGCTCTCAATTTTCTAACTTGTAACATTTCGCTCAATCATAAAAAATAATAGTTTCAATTTCAATGGCCTCAGCTCTGATTTCGTTCTACACTTTTAGGAATAAGGCACATCACTATTAAAGGGCCTTTATTGGGCTATCTTGAGGCTAGGGTAATGAGTAGGAAGATTTGGTTCAAGTAGGATATGAATTTCTTTTTTCCAATGGATATTACTTATAATTCAATTCCTTTCTTTAATTCGTGCCTCTATTACTTACGGGTTGGAGCACAAATGATTTCTTTGCTTTTGTTTTTTAGGTTTTCTCTCTTATCCAGCCCTTCATTCTTTTTTTTTCTTTTTTCTTTTTTCCATTTCCATATTTTGTTTCATTTTATTTCTTTCGCTTTCTCCTATCAAGCATATCCATTTTCTTTATGTGGCTTAAAAGTAGCGACCAAAGCATTTATATGGCTTATATCTGGTCTACTGGCCAAATGCAGTTTTAAAAAACGAACATACCCTAATCCTATAGTGATTTTCCCTTCTCCAAAATTCAAAACAAAGACTAAAACCAAGACCTTAAATCTAAAAAATTCAGATGATTTCCTCTAAAAAAGAAAAAATTGCAAGTGCAATTAGGTGCAAATTATCTCTAGGTTCATGCGTTAAGAAGTGAGCTCGTCAACCCTATTTCAAAAATTAATGTCCTAGTTTCTATATTTAGCTTCAGTTGCTCGATTCTACCTAACTAAGGCAAATCCAAAACTTGATCTATTTAACTAAACATAAACTACACACAACACACTTTGCGTAGCAAAGAATAAAAATAGAGAAATAATATATTACAGACTAAAAAAAAATAAACCTAACTAACATGGGGTTTTTCGCTTTATTGATAAGAAAATGAGGGGATGAGAACTTCATGTACCTGAAGAATTGTGAGAATTGCTTCCTTCAGTTCCTTCTTCTCCTTCAAAACTTGTTCATTGTCCAAACTTGCTTCTCCAGCCTGGGTGCTTCCCTCAAACTCCTCCAAAATATTTTCATCAGATAAACTTTCCTGCATGGGTTTGTTCCACTTACTTCATTCTCATCAATCTAGACAAATCTAAGTATACTGTTCCTTATCATTTCCCACTTAGTCAAATCCATCTTTAAGTTGTCCATAGCTTCATGCAACCTTGTTATAATGGGAACATGACATGTATTTGCGTAATTGAGTGGTCGTGAACATGAACAGGGTGGCAAATGTTATAGTTTTTTTTGCATAATACCAATATTTATATTTTACTTTTATTTATTGGAATTCTCTGATGTGGTAGCAGTTTTATAATTTATAAAATGTAAAAAATTTAATTTATAAAGTGTGAAATAGGATTCCACAAATTTATAAAGTTTAGATAGATAGTGATCATTACCTTGTATATAAATATATTAATTATCCAAAATATTAACAATCAATCACTTAGTGCAGTGGATGAACATAAATGGTTGAACTTATTTGAATCCCAAAGGAGGCATAAATTATTAGTTTTTACTATGACTATTTGCAGGAGCTGATTATTGGTGGGGTGGTGCGGTGACGGCTCGGTGGTTCTAATTAATCTTGGTGTAGTGCGATTCGATGGCGGTTGGTTGATGGCTCAAGGTTGTGGCTTGGTGGTGGCGGACTAGGTGCAGTGGCTCGGTGGTGGCTAGGCCGATGGTTAGGTGCGGACCATGCGGTGTAGGTGGTTTAGATGATTTGGTCGACGGGTTTAATGACGATAAATTATATTTACTAAATTTTAAGTTTTTGGTGATAATTATTGTTATGGCTAAAACGTGTTTATTTAGTGACAACACATATGTGTGACTATATCATGATATTTTAGTGACGATGAATTATGATACTAAATAATAAAGTTTTGTGATAATTAGTGTTGTGGCTAAAACATGTTTATTTAGTGTGTGGCTATATAATGATAATTTAGTGACGATTATAATTTGTAACTAATTAATAGTGAATTAGTGATGAAAATTGGTGTCACAATAAATAGAGCCATAGTGTTAACTATCGTAGCTCGTGGCTAAACCTTTTAGCCACTATTCAGTAGCCACGACATTGTGACGAACACAATATTGTCACTAAAAAGTTATAGTGACAAAATTCATATTTATAGCGATAACTTTTATTGCCATTGTAGATCATTTTTTTTTTGTAGTGCATATAAATATAAATAATAATAGAAATATATATCTATATATTAAAAAATAAAAAATTTGGGTTACAACCTGGAGGCGTGCTCTGAGAAGCCCTTGCTCTCCCTTAGGTTCAACAAATAGGCCCCTATAAGTCAAAAATCGGCATCTATATTTTCCCAAGCTTTCATATACTCTTTGCTTAATCATCTCAACTGTTGCATTTGCTCACGAGCTCGAAGAGTAGCTTTCCATTAGGCTCAATAAATAGGCACTGTAAGTCGAAAATCTTCATCTAGGTTTTCCCAAGCTCTCATCTACTTTGTGCTTACTCATCTCAACAGTTGTATTTGCTCACGAGCTCGAAGAAGTTTCCGGTTAATTCACTGGAACTCGTTTGGATCGGTGCTTTACCTCTGTTTTGTTTACTTTAACACTGCTTCGGTCTCATTATTTCATTGCCATTATTTTTGTCATTATATTTCACATGCTTTAATCATTGATAAGGTGTTTTCACCACTGCATCTAGGGGCGGCAATCTCTGACTCAACCTGTCAACCCGACGTAAACCTAACATGAAATTAACGGGTTGGGTCAACCCATTCAAATGTTGGGTCAGTTTTGGTTTAAACCCACGAACCCAATTAAATTTTGGGTTGGGTTTGGCTCAGTTTCGGGTTGACCTGCATAACTCGAATAACCCACAAAATTAATCAATTTTAAATTTTAATGGTATACTATCTTTACACCCGTGCGATGCACGAATTATATATATGTTGTTTTATTTTACAATATTAAAATATAATTAATAATATTATATATCATAGCATTTTTAATATTTTTTAAAAATATGTATGATTTATATATATCAATATTATATTTAATGTGTTATAATATAAATTATTTTTTATATTATATGTGAAATTATAAATATATATATATATATATATACGAGAGCGTTATAGTAGAAACCACCTTCCAGATGTGATATAAGACCAAATCTGGATCTTTGATTTAATTATTTAACGGTTCAGATTTAGTTTTTAAAAAAATAAAATTCGCTGCATATATAGGTTAAAAAACTAGCATATAAGGGTAAATAAGTCATTAGGCATAAAAATAAAATTTCCCACATCAATGTAATTCGATATTTACGGGAGGTGGTTGAAACATTTAAACCATTCCATATTTTTACCCACCCAACAATTAATTTTCATAAGTTATTTGATATTTAGGTACATAAAGACACTGAAAAATGATTACTATTATTCCTATTATATGGAAAAAAAAAACAAGCTTGGATAAAATCTAAAAAAACATTAAACTCCCAAAAAAAATAACACAATAAAAACCGGAACAAAAAAATTCGATATGCATAACACATACAAAAACAACACTATAAAAAAATATAATTGCAAAAGGATAAATAAAAATACAAAATAAGATGAAAAAAATAATTATACAACAAACTGTAACAATTTAAAACTATGACTGCAATATTACAGGCGAGATAACTGTAATTATTGTATACACAAAAATAAAAAATTTACACATAACAAAAGTACTATAACTGCAACTAAATAAAACGTTGACTGCAAAATTACAGGCAAAATAACTGTAATAATCGTAAACACACATTTGTATATCAAAACGTATACCTCAAGTACTATAACTGCAACAAAATAAGACTTTTACTGCAATATTACAAGCGTGATAATTGTAATTAATTTATACACATAATTTATATATTAAACATATACCACAAGTACTATAATTGCAACAAAATAAAACGATAAATGCAATATTACAGGCGAGAAAATTGTAATTATTGTACACATAAAATTTATATATTATAAAGTATACCACTGATACATTACTGTAACAAATTAAAGTTTTCACTGTAATATTACAGGCGAGTAAACTGTAACTTTTTTATACATAAAATATATACAAATTGAAAAAAGAGTATACATTTTA
>JAPKLW010010093.1:0-11579 GCA_026898455.1 Plectranthus barbatus | reverse complement strand
CAATTAAAAATATTGATCGATTCAATCGCCTAAACATGCATCCAAGACAATCACAAAAACCCTAGAATCTGAATAAGGATTTACCTACACATATTCATGTTAAACAGAAATATGGAAAGATAAAACCTGTAACACAACTTCATAGAGAAAACAAGCCTTGTAATTGCATCCAATCTTCAAAGGTTCGATCACAATCCTCACCAGAATTCAAAAACAATTCAAGGGCAAGAAAAAACTCTAGGGTTCTAGTCTCAAAAGTGGCATGATAATGAAAATTCGCCTAATAAAACAATATATACTAAGTTTAATTGTCCCAACATGGAAATAACTTAAAAGCATTAAATTCCTTCAAAACGACCCGAATTTCGATCGACACAAATCCTGTTGATCGAAATGGGCTCTTCGAAATCGGACGCTCGAAGCTCTGTCGACTGGTTGCCTCAGACATCCCTGTCGATCGACAGGAATTCTTCTTCTGTCGATCAGCTTGATTTTCAACGCGCTCTCCTTTTGCAACATACCTCTGTTTCGATTGACACACTTTCTGTCAATCGAAAAAGAGGCTTCGGCTAAAAGCTCCAAATTCCGGACTTAGCCAATTTTCACTCCAAAAACCTACATTTTCAAGCATAACACACAACTCAGGCATAAAAACACTACGATGCTCATAATTCAGAGTAAACACACTATAATCTAATTAAAACAACCTAAAAATCCATAGATAAGTGAACGAAATAGCGCACTTATCAGTATATTGGCCTTCATTTATGTGTTGCATCAACAATTCTCGCTATCTGATAAATGTGAACATATAACGAACAATAATATCCTTTTATCTCGTAGATAGGGATGACCATATGGTGTGTAGGAGATCACAAAGGATCATATAGTTCGTTTGACCTAGCGAGTTATAAATAGTATCACAGCTGAAACAGTCCCTGGAGAGGCAGTTGGTTTAAGATGCGGCACATCGGTTCATAAGTGGGCTTATCCTGGCTACTTGATGTGTCGGTACATGTTTATGTATTGATGGGATCAATAGTGCGATGTGCCATTCTTATTGACATATGAATGAGCCAGATCCCTAACATACTTCCTATGATCTTAAACCTTACTGAAGGATAAGGGGCACACACGGATTGACCACACTTTGATCTGCTATGGTGGCGAGTCTTACATGTACTCTTATACCTGCACTTTGGGTGTTGGCAATTTGTGTGGGGTCTGTTTAGGCTGGATGTATAGGTAAGCATATCCGTTTCAGGATGGTGACATTCCCTGATGAACTCACAAGGTTTTTTATGCTAAGTCCTGCATGCTGAATGATGTGTTCAAGCATAAGAGAAAATGAGTGAGTGGTATTAATCAGGAAATAAGAAATTAATTAATTGTGGTTGATTGTCATAAACCAAATTAATTAATGAATGTCTAAAACCTTAAATATGTGGATCATGTTAGTTTAATGCAACCCGTTCCTAATAACGTGGTAATAAAGGGGCGAGTCAGCATTGTTACCGTGGTGAAGGTTAAAACAATGTTTTATTAATTAATTATGTTCTGGGTTGAACAAGGAGAGATTAATTGATAAAGAGGGCCCACTTTATTGTTTGCATTTGATCCCTGGTCTGGCCCAGACACTGCTCAAGCCCATTAGGGTTAGGGTTTCTTAAAACCCTAACACTATATAAAGGATTTCTCTCTTAGATCAGATGTAACCACCACAGTATACTTTTGATATTCAAATCAGAATATTGAGTAAGGTTGAGAGAGAGATCGACGATCAGGAGGAGGATTTTTCTGATCAAATCCTCCGGCTTCTTGATTCAACTTGGTAGATAATCCTCACCAGATTTTCAAGGAGCAAGGGAACAGATCAGAAGATCAAATCTGTAGGAACACGATCCAAGCAACATTCCATTCCGCATCAAATTTAACTTCATCGTTCTTCCTCCGATCTAGATCTGTAGATCAAACGATTGAAGATCAGGTATTCTCTTGAATCCACCGTATGCAATTAATTATTGTAGAAACATGAATAGGGTGGCATGATTTATTTAATTGAATTTGTTCTTGATATCCTAAGAACGGTCCTGCGAATTAAATAACAACTCATGTTGTTGGCCGTAGACTCGAATCCTACACTGTAGACACCCTGTTAGTGATATTGTACTTAGATAACATTGCTGACAAACTTTTGTTGATGAAGTGAGTGCCTTCATCACTGGTATGCCACCTCTGCGTACCAGCATGTCAAGTAACCAAGACAGACTACTTATCCCGACAATGCCGCAGCCATCCGGACAGACGTATCTTCATACGCTGTCTCGGCTGTGATCAGGTTTATGTCTCACTAGGTCAAGTGATCATACTGTCTTCTGCAATCTACAACACGCCGTATGATCGTCCCTATCGGTGAGACAAGAGGATACCGTTGTTCATACATGTACGATTGTTAACAGATAGGAGAAATAAACCGTTGTATACTCAAATTAATTGCTTTCAGTATACAAAACCCATCAATCTCCCACTTATACTCAAAGCATAACTAAGCTATTACAGAGTATACAGTCCGTCTATCTAGTCTGCTATCTCTTTAACCACTATCAATGGTTGGCATCCACCTCAGACCCAGCTCACGAATATGTCTTTCGTAAACTTTCTGCGGCAAACTCTTTGTAAATGGATCAACAAGATTGTCAGCATTGTCAATTTTCTTAATCAGCACATCACCCCTCGATACGATTTCTCGTATGATATGGTACTTTCTCTCTATGTGTTTGCTTGCCCTGTGAGACCGCGGTTCCTTTGAGTTAGCCACTGCACCAGAGTAATCACAATAAACTGTGATGCTCCTTGGCAAACTCGGGATCACGCCCAAACTCTAAAAGGTAGTTCCTGAGCCATACCCCCTCTTTCGAGGCGTCGGAGGCGGTGACATATTCCGCCTCCATGGTGGAGTCAACAATGCATTTCTGCTTTGAGCTCCTCCAAGATACAGCTCCACCTCCCAGGGTAAACACATATCATGAGGTCGATTTCTTCTAATCCTGGTCTCCTTGGAAATCCGAGTCTGTATAACTCACAGGGCACAAATCCTCACTTTGATAAACTAGGCAGAAATTCCTAGTTCTTTTCAAATACTTGAGGATGTGCTTTACAGCAGTCCAGTGCGCCTGTCCAGGGTTAGACTGATATCTTGCTACCATGCCAATGGCATAACAGATATCTGGCCTGGTACACAGCATCGCATACGTGAGACTACCCACCGCCGAAGCGTATGGTACAAGGCTCATCTCGTCTTTCTCCCGCTGTGTCTGAGGACACTGCCCACTAGAAAGACGAACGCCATGTCTGAAAGGTAGCAAGCCTTTCTTGGCGAGTTGCATGCTAAACCGGGCTATCACAGTATCCACATAGGATGCCTGGGATAAGCTCAACATTCTTCTCTTACGATCTCGTAAGACCTTAATACCAAGAATGTAGCCAGCTTCTCCCAGATCCTTCATTTGGAACTGTTCGGACAACCAAACCTTAATTTCGAACATCACTCCCTCGTTGTTTCCAAATAGGAGTATGTCATCAACGTACAGTGCAAGGAAGACCATGCTCCCACTGACACAAAGTCGGTAAACACAACTTTCATTTTTCAACTGTGCAAATCCATATGATTTAATCACATCGTTGAAACGTAAGTTCCATGACCTTGAAGCTTGCTTAAGTCCATACAAGGACTTCCTAAGCTTCCAGACAAGATGTTCTTCGCCCTTGCTTATGTAACCCTCGGGTTGCTGCATATAGATGTCCCTACCTTCTTCAAGGTAACCGTTTAGAAAAGCGGTTTTGACATCCATCTGCCAGATCTCGAGGTCCATATGCACAGCTATGGAAAGGAGTATCCGGATGGATTTGAGCATGGCTATGGGTGAAAAGGTTTCGTCATAGTCAATGCCCTCTTTCTGACTATAACCCTTTGCCACCATCTGGCTTTAAAAGCCGTGATCTTTCCATCCGCCCCTTTCTTTCTCTTGTATACCCATTTGCACCCTATGGCCCTAAAGCCATCCGACAAATCAGTTTTCTGGTATACATCCATAGCAATTATGGATTCAATTTCAGAATCCATGGCGACACGCCATTTGGCAACATCCTTGTCCTGCACTACCTCTTCGTAAGTCAGTGGGTCAGAGTCCTCATGTCCGTCTTCCGGGCTCAAGTCCGAAGACTCACCCACGAATATGTACCTTTCAGACTGGAAAGTAACTCTCCCACTACGACGAGGTATCGGTGCCGTGTCAGTAGTAGGTGCAGTGACTTGTGATCCAGCACCTCGCACTGAAGAACGTGTCTGTGGTGATGTACCTCTCACAGGTGCACCCACATCTACACGTTCCCCTTCCCTTGGAATTGCATTCTCGTTCTCAATTTCTTGAAGAACAATATCACTCCTTGACCTGTGATTACTCACATACTCGTCCTCCAAGAATCTACCGTTGGTGCTAACAACGATTCTTTGACTCTCAGGACAGTAAAAGTAACCACCTTTCGTTTGCCTGGGATACCCTATGAACAACATTACTTTTGACCTGCTCTCTAACTTATCAGGTTCCTTTGACACTACGTGTGCCGGACAGCCCAATACTCTAAACTTGCACAAACTAGGTTTGCGACCAAGGAAGAGGTCACAAGGTGTCTTAGGAACTGATTTAGAAGGCACCACATTAAGCACGTAAGCTGCTGTCTCCAATGCGTAGCCCCAAAACAAAATAGGTAAGTTTGCATAACTCATCATTGATCTTACCATCTCTAGAAGAGTTCTATTTCTTCTTTTAGCTACACCGTTTTGCTGGGGAGTACCCGGTGCAGTCCACTGGGATGTAATCCCATTTTCTGACAAATATTGCAGGAACTTGTTACCGAGGTATTCGCCACCGCGGTAAGATTGTAGCGACTTGATAGTTTTCCCGACCTTCTTTTCTACCTCTGCCTTGAACTCTATGAATTTCTCAAAGCATTCAGACTTGTAGGGATGCAGGTAAACGAATCCGTACCTTGAGTAATCGTCAATGAAAGTGACGAAGTACTCATACCCTCCACGAGCCTGCGTGGACATTGGTCCACATAAGTCTGAATGGATCAATTCCAACACTTCCCCTGCTCGAGACTGACTAGCCTTGAAAGGCCTAGTTGACATCTTGCCCTCGATGCAGGATACGCAGACTTGATAAGGTACAGCCCGGACTAGGTCCAATGTACCGTCATCTGCAAGTCTTTGAATCCAATTCAAGCTGATGTGACACAGTCTCAAGTGCCAGAGATATGTAAGATCCTCATCAGAAGAAGTAAGTTTTCTCTTTCTAGGAATATCAATTACGGATGAATTACATGCAATACTTGCGGAAGACTTATGATTACAGTTAACAACATAGAGAGAATTATTCAGCATTCCACGACAGATAACACCGTTATTACCAATGATAGAAACACCACTATAAAAAATAACTGAATATCCATCAACATAAAGTTTGGAAACTGAAATAAGGTTTCGGCAAAAATCCGGCACGTACAAAACGTCTCTCAAAGTTAAAACATAATCATCAAAGTACAAGGTGAAATCTCCAATGGCAGCTGCACTCACTTGTGTTGCGTTCCCCATTGAGATGGTAACCTCGTCATTCTTCAGCACCCTCCTCGGTGTGAACCCCTGCAAAATGTAACAAACATGATCAGTAGCTCCAGTATCCACTTCCCACGAATGAGTAGAAATCGATGTTAAACATGTTTCTGTTACAAATGCAAATGACGTACCTTGTCCCTTGGTATTCGGACAATCCACCTTTCCGCATCCAGCACATTCGTTCTTCTTTGGAGTGACATTGACTTTCTTCCCCTTCCTAGACTTGCTATCACTGCCTGTTTTCCTGAACTTGCTCTCAGCACCATCGTATACTAGAACCAGACATAACAGGTTTCCGTGCTCGCATGGTAGACTGCTCCACTACAAGGTCCTCAAGCAGATCATGCAGAGCATACTCTCCCTTTGCAGCAGCAACTACCTTAAAGTCATAATAGGATTTCGGAAGAGAATTCAAGATAATATCAATCTCGCCTTGCGCACTGATATTACCACCCCACACAGTAAACTGTCTCATGAGATCAATCACAGACATCATGTGCGTAGTCACTGAACTATCCTCAACCATCTTCTTGCACACAAGATTGTGTACAAGCTTACAGTTAATAGTTCGCTCCACTTTGCCAAAAGTTGTCGAGAGTTCCTTCCAAAGCTCTCCAGCCCTTTCAAGGTGCTAATACTTATGCCTTAATTCTCTAGACAGGGAACCCGTGATGAGCCAGAAGGCAAACTCATCAGCATCCTCCCATCTTTCATAGAATTCAAGCTCAAACTCGCATACTCCTCTTTGAGAGCGCAACAGTGGATCCATGTAAAGAACATGTGCTTGATTTTTCAGATAAAGGATGTGTTTGATGCAAAAACTCCATTCATGGAAGTTTGGACCAGTTAGAGGATTGAGAGCAAGTATATGATCGACAGTAGACATAGACATATCTGAAATAATAAAGATCTTAAATAAGAACATACACGTAGAACTTCGAAAACAAATGCATTGAAAACTTTTTAATAAATCAAATACAAATGTTTTCCACTAATTTCCCAAGAGTTCCCACCGCAAGCTACACTCGTAGACGTTTACGATATCACCCTTAACTAGAACTGCGGGTTTTAAGCCCCAATCCATTTAATTTCACTACCATGTCAGGATGCTTTTGACACTAGAAATTAATAATTAGTGAAAACCTTAGACCAAGCCATCTCTCAAGAACAGGGATGCAATTCTTGCATTATATTCTAAGATGCTTCTAAGCAATTAACCACAAATTTAACTCCGACCAAAAGAGACAGTTTAGCATGGCACGTAACCATACCGCACAACACTTAAACCTTTTGTTATCTATAATTTAAATCAATCCTAGAATACTTGTGAAAGAGTTCTACGCAAGCTACACTCGTAGACGTTTACGCAAAACCCTCCCACTATTCACATGATTTAAATTGTTTGTCTAGAAATCCCAACAACCGTACCCATGCACCTCTAGGAACTAGCAAGCTACACTCGTAGACAATTACTAGAACGAGAGATACACTTATAGCCTAGGACCGCTTTGTGGAGCTCTATTCATTTTAATTAAAAAATCTGCTTAGTATTTTTCTTTTAAAAGGTTTCTTTATGCGCTCACATAATTTATTTGTCATTATATTTCCCAAATTTTCTTTGCATACAAGCCCAAAAATTCCCAAAATATAATCCAACAAGAAATTAATCACATAAGCATGCTTGAAAACTGTAAATAATAAAAGCGATAAAACATGCTTTTCCTGTTATCTACACATGCTTAATTGCGCACATAAATAAATCACATATCATACGAGGACAATTAAGGCAAACAAAAATTCCTCGTGGCCCCACAAAATAGAAAAAATATCTATCTATTACAATTTAAAATTTGAATTTAAATTGGATAATTCCAAATCTTTTCAAATCTACCAAATCTTCAAGGGCCTCCAAATCTGGATACACCAAATCTTCTGGGATTTACGCCTTTGTGATCTGATGATTTGCCCTAACCCTAATGCAAACCCTAGGGTTTGCACAGGATTGTACAAACCACCAAAACACGAGCCACAGCGACGGGACAGCAGCAGCCGACGACAGCCACAGCCGCCGCCGCCGACCGCCGCCTGCCGCGCGCCGCTACCGTGCCGTGCTCCGCGGCCGTGCGCCCGCGTGCCTGCCGCGCGCCCGCGCGTGCCGTGTCGCCGTCCAGCGCGCAGGCCGCGCACGCCATGGCCGCTGCCCGCGTGCGCGTTGCTTACGCTCCGGCCGTGCGTGCCTGCGCCGCTTGCGCCCGCCGTCGTATCCGTCGACCCTGAGTCGGCTCCGTCTTCGTTCTTCGTCCTCGACCTATCCAATTACAGATTTTGAAAAATAAAATTAAAAAAAATACAGAATCTATTCTATTACAATTTTTCAAAATCTACACTAATCACGGATTTTCTCGTGATTTTATAAAAACAATTCAGCCCTACATGGATAAACCACCGCGGGCTGAATCAACGGGTTGCCACGAGGAACAAAAATCAACATCCACAAAATAATAAATTCATACATGCATATCGAATTTAATTATGAACAAAAGAGCCAGAAATCAGAAACCTGGCTCTGATACCAATTGTAGGGTTTTCCCGTGAACCGAATCACCAAAACTAATTTGAACCGGATCGATTTATGGATATTGCACATAATCTAAATTCACAAAACCCTAGCATGCTCCTATGAATTCAATGCATATTTGTGGATTGAGAGATTACCGTAAATTCGTCGAGTCTGAACCGATCTTTTGCGTTTGTATTTCCAACTTGAATTCAACCACACAATACGAATTTATTTATGGAATTAGAAATTAGAAATCTAATTTCTAAGATAAAATCGAAATAAAGAGAAGGGAAGAAGAAATCTGTTGTTCTCCAGATCAGATCTTCAGATCTGTGTCCCAGTGATGATCAGATCTACTACTGGTGAGGACTCCGTAGATCTGTGGCTTGAGCAGGACCAGAATTCGAAAATTTCCCTCCTTTCTCTTATGAATTGGTGCCTCCCTCTCTCTCTCCTAGGTTTAGTGTGTTTCAACTGTGTTACAACTTATGAGAGAGAGCTGTCTATTTATAGACCTAGGGTTGTAAACCCTAATGGGCTCCCGGGCTCAATTCAGCACACTTGTTGGGCCAGACCTGGGACCTAATGCAAATAATAAAGTGGGCCTATAAATTAATTAATTCACATGTCCACAACCCAGTACACAATTAACTAATTAATATTAATTCTTTTTCACCACAGAATTAATACTGACCTACCCCTTTATTACCACGTTATGAGAACGGGTTGCATTAATTGAGAATCCCCATATTTAAGGTTTCCGGACATCCATTAATTAATCGGAGCCTCTGACAAGCTCTAACTACAATTAATTAATATCTTATAATTCCTGAGTAGTACCACTCAAACCTTATCACTCGTGCCTGAAATTAATCAGCCTGCAGGACTTTGGCACGATGAATGTCATTGAGCTCCTCAGGGAATGTCCCCATCCTATTACTCGGATATGGTTACCTAAACCCAGTCTCAGGCGATACTACACGAACTGTTGTTACCCAAGATGCGGATATACGAGCACGTTACTTAGGCTCTCCACCATGGCAAGTCAAAGCAACAGGCAACCCGTGCAAACACCTGAACCTTCGTTAGGGTTTGGACTCAATCAATATAACGAGGTCTTCTATTCGCTGATGTCAGACAGATAAATACATCTCACTGCGGTCCATCAATACGCCACCTCTGCGTACCAGCATGTCAAGTAACCAAGACAGACTACTTATTCCGACAATACCGCAGTCATCCGGACAGACGCATCCTCATATGCTGTCTCGGCTATGATCAGGTTTATGTCTCACTAGGTCAAGTGATCATACTGTCTTCTACGATCTACAACACGCCGTATGATCGTCCCTATTGGTGAGACAAGAGGATACCATTGTTCATACATGTACGATTATTAACAGATAGGAGAAATAAACCGTTGTATACTCATAATAAATGCTTTCAGTATACAAAACCCATCACCGGGTGTACCAAATCTTGTGAAAAATATTCATGTGAAGGAACTTCATGACTGTGGCTGAATCATTACGGGCACAAGCACAAGCCTCAACCCACTTGGACACATAATCCACTACCAACAGAATGTATTCATTTCCAAAAGACATTGGGAAGGAACCCATGAAATCCATTCTCCAGACATCAAACAATTATACTTTAATAATATTGTTCAATGGCATTGCATTCCTGGCTAGCACATTCCCAACCTTTTGACACCAATCACAATTTTTAACTAGAAAATAAGCATCCTTAAACACTGAAGGCCAAAAAAGAAACTTGATTGAAGAACCTTTGCTGCAATTCTCTGACCACCATAATGTCCTCCATATCTTGCACCATGACAATCCGCCAGAATTGACTGGATTTCTTATTCTGGTACACATCGCCTGAAATTTTGATCCAATCCCAATTTATACAAGATTGGATCATCCCAGTAATAGTGCTTCGTGTCATGAAGGAACCTATTTAATTGCTGACCATACATTCAATAAGGTTTCCTTCTAGTGGCCAAGTAATTTGCTATGTCTGCATACCATGAAGCTTCTTCTGCACAGCTCATCAATTGCTCATCTGGAAATTTGTCATTAACCTGCTCATCAACATCTTCTCCATATGGATTCTCAGGTCTTGAGAGATGGTCCGCTACTTGATTCTCAGTCCCTTTCTTGTCATTGATTTCCATGTCAAACTCTAGTAATAACAATATGCACCTTATAAGCCTTGGCTTGAAATCCTTCTTTGCCATCAAATATTTTATTGTATAATGGTCTGTATATACAATAACCTTGGATACTACAAGGTAAGATCTAAACATGTCAAAGGCAAAGACTACAACCAACAACTCCTTCTCTGTAGTTGTGTAGTTCCTTGGAGCTCCATCATGTGTTTTACTTGCATAGTAGATCACTCTGAAGATCATGTCTTTTCTCTGCCCCAAGGCAACTCCCAGAGCATAATTTCTATCATCACACATCAATTGGAATGGAGAGTTCCAATCGGAAGGTTGCATCACAGGTGCAGAAACAAGTGCAGATTTAAATTTTAAAAAAGCTTCCTCACATTGTGGAGAAAATTCAAACTTCCTGTCTTTCTCTAATAATTCAGAGAGAGGCTTAACAATCTTGGAGAAATATTTTATAAACCTCCTATAAAAACCTGCATGCCCGAGGAAGCTCCTTACTGCCTTGACTGAGTTTGGTATGGCCAACTTGTCTATGACTTCAATCTTAGCAGGATCCACTTCTTTTCTCACATTGGAAATTTTGTAGCATTTTTTCCAATTGAGAACCAACTGAGATTTCTCACAAAGCTTCAGAACTTTCTCCAGGTTATTTAAACATGCATAAAAGTCTTCCCTGAATACTGAGAAGTCACCAATGAAGATCTCTAACCCATTATCTATCATTTCTGAGAATATGGCAAGCATGCGACGTTGTAAGGTTGCTGAAGCATTGCACAACCCAAAGGGCATTCTCCCAAAAGCAAATGTCCCATATTTAAGATTTGATATTTTGGGGCTATGACGATCTGGTGATACCCGGAATACCCATCAAGGAAGCAGTAAAACTCCTTCCCAGCTAACTTATCTAGCATCTGATCTACAAATGGCAAAGAAAAGTGATCCTTCTTTGTTGTATCATTTAGGTTCCTGTAGTCTATGTAGATTCTCCATCCTTTCATTGTAATCATCTCATTACTTTAATTCTGGACTACTGTAACTCCTCCTTTCTTAGGAACACACTGGACTGGACTTACCCAAGAGCTGTCAGAAATGGGAAAAATAATCCTTGCATCTAATCATTTGATAACTTCCTTCTTTACTACTTCCTTCATGTTGGAATTCAA
>JAPKLW010010091.1:0-11582 GCA_026898455.1 Plectranthus barbatus | reverse complement strand
CATTTGTTCAATGTTTGCTGAGATATTTCAATAGGCCTATTCTATTACAACACGATGTTTTAACCTATACAGGACATTACATCGGATGCTAAGCTATGCTAAGGTTCAGCAATGATCGACCGTTTACTAAGGTTTGATCCAACAAAACCTTTTATAATTTGAACCTAAGGGTAAATTACAAATATTTCCCAACAATTTCCCCCTTTTTGGTGCGATCAAAGCTTGTTAAGGATTGCTGAGACTTAGCTTAGTGTAAAAAGAAAATAAATTGTATGCAAGGCATTCAGCAAACATTAAATATCTTTCGTTGAGTATACAGAAAGTGTATATCAACTTTGTTCATACTTGAATCAGAATTCAGAGAAAAATTGAAGAAAAATGTCAGAGCAAGGGTTTAGAGAATGACCTTAATTCTGAGCATCTGGTGGAGGTTTTGGCTTTTCAAGAGATTCAACTTTCTTCATTGTCATAGCCATTAGTTTCTCCATCTGTTCAATCCGTGCCCGTTGTTCCTCTCTTTGTTGTTCTGCTAACTTCATTCTTCGTTCCATCATTATTCTTTCAAATTCTTTTTCTTTCAACGCTATCTCGGCTTCCTCTGCTTTTATTCTTGCTTGTTCAGCAATCCTTCTTTCTTCCCCCTCTTTGAGAGCATCCAAAACAGAGGCGGTGAAAGACTTGTGAGCGTCAAGATTGTTGTGGAGAGTCACCACATTTGATTGTACCGTAGACACGGTGTCTTCGATGTGTGTGATCTTGGTAGTGACATGTCCGACTTGATGCTGAACTTCTGAGACATAGGTTTTTACACCAGAGATTGCTCCGCGTACATCAGCAACTTCTTTCAGGACTCCTTCATTGAATCTAGCTTGCCGGATATCGCGTTGATGCAGGGCGTCATTAAGAATGTTGACAAGAGATTGGAAGCTTACTTGCACTGGTTCTGCTTCAATGGGTTTGTCTAAGAGAACTATTGGCTTCACCATCTTCGCGTTCCACTATACCAGTTTCAGAAATCTGTGTTGCGGTGTCAACACTTTGTATGGCAATATCAAGAACGACGTTGGTGGCTACTTCCAAGGACTCACTCATTGTATCCGGTTCCAGAGTTGAACCAGAACCTTGGGGGTCAGATATAAAAGATGAAGTTGCATTCCCTGTAAATCCTTTCTGAAAGTTGATAATTTTGAGGTAGTCTTGACGTCTGGCTTCCTTCTCTTTTTCTTCTTCGATTGCGGCTAGTTCAGGATTCCTAATCCAAACTTTCTCCTCATAAGCGGCTTTCCATTTCTGATAAGCACTTATTGCAGCCCTTTGTCGTGTGGTTAGCGCCATGTGTGCCAAGGACTTCTTATCTGGCGCAAACTGTGATTTTGGCAGGGACTGTGAT
This sequence comes from Plectranthus barbatus, assembly GCA_026898455.1. NCBI lineage: Eukaryota > Viridiplantae > Streptophyta > Magnoliopsida > Lamiales > Lamiaceae > Plectranthus > Plectranthus barbatus. The sequence goes on along the minus strand of JAPKLW010010091.1, from coordinate 10,192 downwards.
GGAAGAAACTTCCTGTGAGCTCGGATGGCTTCCAATCGGGCGAGGACTTGTTGATCAGTATACTGTCTTGTGCACTAAGGTTGGTCCATCCACTCATTTGCCCATAGTTCTTTAGAACGCCATAAGTTAAGACCTTTTCTAGCAATAATAATCATCCTTTCTTCAAAGCAGAGTTCATGCATGCTGTAGTCATAAATCTTCCATCGTCGAAGTTGACTACCAAGCACTCTTCCTTCCTCTGTTTCTTCATTAATCACACCAGAAAAGACACCTGTGATGTCCCTATTTACTTCTTGCTCGACAAAGGCTAAGATCTCTTCATTCCAATTGATTCATCCTTGCTCGACAATTAGTTGCAATTGATTCATCAATGACTGGTTTCACCGGGTTATTAACTGCAGTAGAGGTGTTCTCTGTATCTTCAATAGTGTCTTCCATCAGGATTTCAACCATTGTGGATTCTTCGCCATCTGTTTGATCCATGGTTTCACTTGGCAGTTCCTTAGCAGCTCCAATAGTGTTCTCGAGATCGGAGGATTCTTTGGCAGTGGCGGTTCCAGATCCAGAATCCTTAGTTGTTTCTTGAGCGACCAACTCTGCAGTAGACAAGTTTGTACCTGTGCTTTCGCTAGACATCGCTGATGTCCCGACATCTTTATTAGCGGTCTCTGTCTCTTCTGAGCTACTATCCTGAAGGGATGTAGCAATTGGCTCGCGAAAATGAACTGATTTGCCTTTGGAATGTTCTGTAGCTTCAAATGCGCAAGATTGAATTAGCATTTCCAACTCTTTGTCGGCCATACCATCTGCGGCAGTTATAGTCTTCGAAGGATTATCCAAAGTTTTGTCGGTCAGAGCAGAGTCAATCTTTGTCTTCCCTTTCTTTGCTGCTTTGCTTGAATCCTCAGCAGTTTCTTTATCGGGTGTGAGATCAGAGTTCTCCGTTTGACTTATCCATTCTAGATGTGATCTCTTTATTCTTTCGAAGTTTAGATCCCTTCCTTCGAATGTGATTCTATCCTTCTCTTTTTGAAATGCCTTTAGCTCCTGTGCCCTTTTCTTTTCATCACGCTTTCGTTTAGTCTCTCGGATACCTCGCAAGCGTTCTTCATGACTTTTGGATGATAGGGGAGAGTCTGGCACTTTCGGGGTTGGGATAGTGTTTAATTCAGCAACTTTGCGTAGATGTTGACGACCAGACTTTCTGGTGGGAGCAGTACCCTGTTGCTGTTCGGAAGACATAGGAACAACAAGTTGACCAATTTCAAGTGGCTGCTGAAGAGCGGCCTTTTGGTTCATGATTTCCTCAATCTGTTCGGTTGGTATATCTCCAAGAGCGACAATATCATCAAGCTGCTTGAAACAATGCTCTGTTTCAGCGTTCTGAGTTAATGTAGCTATCTCCTCGGCAGATATAGGCGTTGCTATCGGCAGTACTTGTTCACCCAGAGATCGCTCGTCTACTTCCTCATCTGAAGTGGGTTTGTCCGCATCCACATTGGATTTACCGGTTAGCCTTCTCGGTTTCTTGTAATCAAGTGGGTTGGACGCTTTCCGCGTGACTGGAATAAAATCAGTGGCGGCCAATTGTATTCCTTGATCGATTTTTGTTGAATGCATTACCAATTCCAGAAACTTGCTTATTTTCAGTCCGAAATTGACATTTGAGGAAAATGTTCCATCCACAGATATGTGATCGTTCTTCTTGGCATGTTCTGCCCATCGTTCGAAGAAGAATTCAGCCCAATTTCCTTTCACTTTGTCTGTGAGAGCCATCATTACTGCATATTTCTTAGCAGAAAGTTCAGAGTGTGATCCGGCGTCGCATTGGAACATTTTGATTACCAATTTGGCTAGAAGTTTATATTCATCCTGTAAGGAATTGATGGATGTGGCAGGCTTGAAGGTGATCACATGGCCTTTCTTATCCTTCAATACTCCAGGCTTCTTCCAAGTATTCCAACGTCTTTCCATCTCATCATAATCAGTTACTTTATACTGAGATATACGTTCCCCCTCATTCCGAAGGCAAAAAGTTTTAGCAAGAATCTCGGCACTAACTTCAATGATACTTCCATAAACACAGGTTTTAAAGGATTTCCCATCTTTACTTATCACTGCTCTGGCATAAAATTCAGAAACCATATGCGGATGAAAATGCATGGGTTCAGCAGATAAGTAATGAGTTACCTGTTCATTTTCGAGTATATCCATTATCCAGTCCGGAAAATGTTCAGCGGCGAGACGGTTGTACAAGATTCTATCTTTCTGAATTTGAGCCAGACGCCTCTGTTCCTTTGAGCGGCCAGCTAGGGATTTCTTCTTGGACATCATCACAAGTTGACCATAAGAGATAGAGTCATCAACGTCTTCCTTCTTTAGGATCCCAGTGAACCCTGGTGCATGTCGCATATGTAAGGGTTCGTCAGAATTTGGTGGAAAATTGAATGGGCGCGGTTCATTGGACTCAGGGTGATGATCTGGACTTGTAGATTTCTGGGACGATGAGGCAGGGAGATCTGTGGCCATGTTCGTGAGAGTATCTTTGGAAAAATTTCTATGGAAATTTTGATTTGGGAGATTCTGATTTCAGGATGATGAGAAGAAAGTGAACAGTGATCAGAGCGAAGGTAGGGTTAATTTGAATGTGAGATCTAACGGTTGATGGAAAGTCTGCGAAGTGCTAGATCGACGACTCAGAATAAACGCATCTTTCCATATGGCTTCCCATGCTTCGATACACAGTCAAGTGTTTCTAACGTGGCGTCTCCTCAGTTGATGCCGCCGTTTGCAAGCATTAATTTTGCCTGATCGGGTCCCATCAAGTTTGAATTTTTGAGTCATCCCGCCTTGATTTTGGGATAAGTTATTGCTTAGCATCCATTCAAGGATGCTGATAGTGGATGATTGTCTTCAGCATTCTGTTTTTCAGCAACTCTCGAATATCTGCTGAGTCAAGGAGGTATTAAAATAAAAGGTGATGATGCGATCCTCGATCTTCTCAATACTCCTCGCTTCCTATTGCTGGAGAATTGATTTGACTTCCCATGCATACACGTCGATTCCTTTATTGGCGACATTTCGTATTCCAAGGGATGAATCATTGCGATCTTCAGACAGATTTTTCTCTTTCTTCTTGTCATAAATGAGAAATCCCCTTTAAATACCGTAGTTGAGGGTTATCCAGCCATCTCAACTTCTCTTCTTTCCTGATTTACTCTCTTAATCTTTCCTTATTCCAGAAACTTGAGTCCTTCTCTTCAATCATGGAATCTCCTCCTCGAGTCATAGAAATTCGACGTAACCTTATCATTGATGAGCCGGGTTTGGATAGGTACTATATTGAAGAGTGTGATGTGGCCGTGAAGGTCATATCTACGCTGCAGTGGGGGGGGGGTCTGTCTCATTTTCTGGGTGCTACTCCTCATCGCTTCCAGGAGGAAGTATTGCGTGATTTCCTCAGTGAGTGTCATGTTGTCTGTCGGCCTTCCTCGAGGTCCATTGTCTGTCGAGGACTATCTTTCGAAAGAGGTGGCTCCCGAATGGTTGGCATGGGAGAAGTGGCGTCATTCCTCTCATTTTGAATTCAGCCCTGACATCCCTGCTTCGGGTCTCAGTACCTCGTATTGGGTCCTATTCCGCATTGCCCATGAGATCCTTCTTGGGGAGGAGCCCTATGATCTCTGTTTCTCAAGGCCTGTCTGGCAGACGATGATGGCCATGGATGACGCTGCTTCCGTGGACTGGGCCGGGTACGTCTTCAAAAACGTCTGGGAGGCTGTCAAGCTTCATCCGTTCGTGCCTCTGCGGAATGGGATGCAGCTCAGCTGGTTGATGGAGAAGTATTTTCCAGAGATCGCTGACGGAACATCCAACCTTCAGGGTGCTGATTTCTATCCCTACAAGCCGGTGTCACCTCTCTAGATGAACTTCGTGGTAGCTTTTGTATGACCTTTTGTATGTTGGCCGAAGGTGCCTTTATTTCTTTTGTAATGTCCTTTGACTTGAATGAATGAATATGTTCTTCTATTGATGTTTGTTCTCCTAGACAGAGTATAGATGCCATCTGCATTCTTCATAACGTGCTGAGCAGAATCAATTTATCTCCTAAGCATATATATGAGCATATCCGTAGGAAGTATGGAAGTAGCATAGGAATTCCCAAGAAATCCAGAAAGAATGAGAGTGAAATCACATTCATCCATAGCAATATCTAATTCCATCATACCCAATTTGATGCATAATTCTTTGACTCTAACCTCTGCAAGGGGTTTTGTGAAGATATCTGCTATTTGATCCTCCGTACATATTTGTTGAATGTCAATATCCTTCTTTTCTTGATGATCACGAATAAAATGATGTCGGATGTCGATGTGTTTTGTCCTGGAATGATGTACTGGATTCTTTGTGATGCACATAGCACTATTGTTGTCACAATAGATTGGTACGCATTCAGGGGATATGTCATAGTCTTGGAGTTGTTGACGAATCCACAGGATTTGTTGACAGCAACTAGCAGCTGCTACATACTCTGCTTCGGTGGTTGAGGTTGCTACCGAGTGTTACTTTTTGCTGAACCAGCTGATCAATTTGTGACCAAGGAATTGACACGTACCACTGGTGCTTTTCCTGTCGATTTTGCATCCTCCAAAGTCTGAGTTTGAATATCCACTAAGAGCTAGACTGTCGGCTCTTGGATACCAGATTCCTAACCCTTCAGTGCATTTTAAGTAGTGAATGATCCTTTTTGTTGTATCAAGATGTATCTTGTTTGGTTGAGATTGATATCTAGCACAGAGTCCCACAACATATGATATGTCGGGTCTGCTGGCAGTGAGGTATAGCAGAGATCCGATGATTCCTCGATATAATGTAGGATTGACTGCATCTCCTTCTTTTACAAGATCCGCTAGACACGCATTGGTGATGGGAATCCTTAAGCTTTTGGATTTCACTGGACAGTATTTAGCAATGAGATCTCGTGTATATTTCTTTTGATGAATGAATATCCCTTCACTTGATTAGTGAACTTGAAGTCCGAGAAAATAGGACATTCTTCCCATCATGCTCATTTGAAAGTTGCTCATCATTAGCTTCGAGAATTTGTCACAGAGAGCTTGATTCTTTGAGCCAAAGATAATGTCATCAACATAGATCTGTACGAGTAGAATGCTTCCTTCGTCCTTAATTCGGAAGAGTGTTTGATCAATCCTTCCCTTTTTGAACCCATTGTCGAGCAGAAACTTAGACAGAGTTCCATACCAAGCTCGAGGAGCTTGTTTTAGTCCGTACAAGGCTTTTCTTAGTTTGTAGACCTGATTTCCATTTGTAAAGCCCGGAGGTTGCTCAACATAGACTTCTTCCTTGAGTTCTCCATTCAGGAATGCACTTTTGACATCCATTTGCATGACCGAGAATTCATGATGCGCTGCATAGGCGAGAAATAGTCTGATTGCTTCCAGTCTTGCTACTGGCGCAAATGTCTCATCATAGTCGATACCTTCACATTGTTTGTATCCTTTGGCTACAAGACGTGCTTTATTTCTCACTACCAAGCCTGATTCATTCTTCTTGTTCTTGAATACCCATTTGGTGCCTATGACATTTTGATGTTTTGGTCTATCCACCAGATCCCATACGTGGTTGCGAGAAAATTCAGCAAGCTCCTCTTGCATAGCGTTTATCCAGTCTGGATCACGTAGTGCCTCCTCAACTTTAGTTGGTTCTTCACTTGATAGATAGCACAAAAACATTGCAGATCCCTGTCTGGTTAAGATTGGATCATTGATATCTCCAAGAACATCGTCTAGTGGGTGTGCGCGTAGCCATGCTGGTCTGATTGGTTCTTCAGCAGTTCTTCCTCTTCTAGGATAATTCGTCTGTTCTGTATTGACCACTTCATGCTCAACATCTTGTGAGATGAGATTTTGACCTTCAAGAGGAGGTGTTTCTTCAGCATCCCGTTCTTCGGCGGTAGGAATACCGTGATTCGGATCTCTTCTTCTAGTGGAGTCTTCAGCATTAGATGACTCAGCATCTAATATCTCAGCAACCGGTAATTCAGCAACCGGTATCTCAGCATCTCCTTAGCCAAAATCTTCAGCAGCATTATCTTCCTCAGCGACATGGATAGGATTAGAGTTTTCCTTGTCTGAATCATCTAGCGAAATAAAGATATCCTTTTGAAGGTTGGCCTCAGCACGAACGTTAGCATCACTGGCCTCGTTTCCTGGCTTTGTCCGATCAGGATTACATTCATTCATAGACTTAGTCGAGTCAAATCATTGGTGTTTATGACAATTGAAGATCGATTGACTACCGACATCATTAGTCTCTTGAATGTTATCCTTTGTCTCAATCGCAGCTCTGCGCACTAAAGTAGATTCATCAAAAATAACATTGCATGTTATTTCCACAATCCCGGTAGTCTTATTTAACACTCTATATCCTTTGTGGGTGGGGTGACCATATCCGAGAAGTACGCCCTCATCCGACTTAGGTGAAAAAGTGTTAAGTTTTGACTTTTCGTTGTTATGGATATAACATGTTGCACCAAAAGTACGTAGATAATCTAAATTAGGCTTACGACCGTTATAAACTTCATAGGGAGTTTTGTTGAATCGACCGTTGATAGAGCTTCTGTTCTGCGTGTAGCATGCAGTCATCACTGCTTCACCCCAATATCTAGCAGGTAAGTCAGCATCGGCTAGCATAGATCGCACTGCTTCCTTTAGCGTTCGATTCCTTCTTTCTGCTAGACCGTTCTGCTGTGGGGTCCTAGCGGTAGATCTTTCATGACTTATACCGGCCTCCGCACAGAAATCCATGAGAATGCCATTGCAGAATTCTGTTCCATTGTCAAATCGAATCCTCTTTACTGTAACTTCTTTGCTATTTTGCTCCTTGAGGATCAGCTCGGGTAGAGAAATCTTTACTTCATCTTTGGTCTTCAGTAAGCGAACCCATGTATACCTGGAATAATCATCAACTATTACAAGGGTATATATTCTTTTACTTACCGAGGGTGGAGTGATAGGTCCGAATAGGTCCATGTGTAAGAGTTCTAGGATTCGGCTTGAAGTGGTCTTTTCTTGGTTTGAATGAAATGATGCTTTGGTCTGCTTTCCTTGTTGGCATGCCTTACAAACGCCTTCCTTTCGAAACGTGACGTTTTGAGGTAAACCTGTGACAAGATCATTTCTGACAATATGGTTGATGGTTTTGAAATTTAAGTGATTTAACCTTTTATGCCATAACCAAGTGGTTTCCTCTTTATTTAGTGCCAGAAAGCACGAGTGTTGTTGACCACTTTGCCAGTCAACCACATATAGTCCGCCTTTCCGAATTCCTCTAAGCTTTACTTCTCCTGTCACATTGTCAGCTATAGAACATCCTGTATGAATAAACGATACTGTGTACCCATTTTCGCATAGCTGGCTGATGCTTAGCAGGTTGTGCTTGAGATTGGACACGAGAGCGAAATGGATATTTACTATTCTTAGTCCATTTTGCTCTATGCATCCTCTGCCAAGTACTCTTCCTTTGCTGTTGTCACCAAATACTACAGATGGGCCATACGATTTTTGAATATCTGAGAATAGTTCTTCATCTCCGGTCATGTGCGCAGAGCAGCCACTGTCCAGGATCCACTCATTGGACATGCTTGATGCCTTTGTACTTGAATCATGTTCCTGCAAGAACAATTAGGTTGATTTAGGTCCCTGTTTCAAGTCGGGTCCTGGAGGATTAGCTTGAGTCATTGTCCCTTTTGGGACCCACATTTTGATAATCATCAATGACTTTTCTTTGAAATCTGCTTTGCTGATCTTTTCAACCTTATTATCTGTGTATGTGTGTGGTTGTGCATTGTGCCCTTTAACCTTCATTGTCCTTTGATGATATATGTATCTGGACTCGGGTCTCACATAGGTATTTCTCCCAGATGGTGTGTTGTGATAATATTGGGGTTTCATTGAGCAATTTTTAATGTCTCTTCCCCGAGAAAGGATAGGATTTGGCTTCCTAGCATTTGATACAGAATGCTCAGCCTTCATCCTTGAGTTTGCTGAAAAGTTTCGCTTCTCAGACTTCAAATGTAAGTTTTGATGCTGTTCAACATTTCTTATGAACCTCTGCTGAAATCTTACATTCTGCTTAACCTTTTGCTGAGGTCTGGCACAATGCTTGACACTCTGCTTGGGTTCAGCAGTCTGTTTGATATTCTGCTGAGCGATCATACTAGCATTTGAGGATTCAGCAACTAATTTATCCTTTTCTTTAATGTTATCAAACATTTTTCCGCCATAGACAAAAATGACATTTTCCTTTTTCCTCGAAGTATTATTTTTGTCATTGCAACTGTGCCCAATTCCAGAACGGTCACCGTGACGTTCTGTCGACTTATCAGGTTATCCAAAATATCCTGACTTGTCATGTATGCGCAGACACACTTCTCATTGGTTTTGGTTTTCAACAAAGCATTTTCTCTTTCAAGAATCTTGACGTTTTCAAGAAGTTCAGAAGATTCAGTTCTAAGTTTTGATAGTTCTTCACTATCAGACCTTAGTCTTTCGACTTCATTGGTCAGACTTAGAATTTTTTGTTTGAGTGAGGAGTTATCTTTCACAATAGCATCTTTCAAGGTGTATACCTTAGAAAGTTCTAATGAGAGTTAAGTAAGATAATCTTCCTCAGAGTCTAAAAAGGAATCCTCTGTTTGAGGTATATCTGTTGAACATAAAGTATTTGTTATGAGTGTTACCTCCTGATTGTCGACTGCTAAGGCCGATTCGAAGGGTTGCTCAGCATCTGCGAGTAGTTCTCAATCTTCAACGATTTTTGCCATAAAGACCATTAGGGCTTCTTCTTCCTCATCGGTGGGATAATATTCCTCATCATTGTCAGGAATATCTGGAACTTCAGTCCTTGTTAAGAGCGCCTTCGTTACAGCTCGTACTGCTCGCCTTTCAAATCTCTGACGCAGACGTTCTCTTTCCTCGGGACTTACTTTTGGACAATCATGTTTCAAGTGATCAGGAGATTTGCATTCAAAGCACGCTCTTATTCTTTTTTCAGTAGGATGCTGCATCATGCTTGCTTTTGCTTCTTTTTTGGCTTTAGCTTCTAGAATCATCTTCTGTATCTTCTTCATCTGTTCCTCCAGCTCTCCTATTTTCTTATCTCCATCGTTGACTGTAGACGTTGATGAAGTCTCCTTGGATGGGGTAGCAGAAGTAGGTATGGACTTTTCTTGATTGTAGAAGGGTTTCCTCGGAGATTTCCATTTGTTTCCTTCTTTCTTGACAAAGTACGCTACGTCTTCTTGAGTTCCATCGTTTGTGGGACTCGGATGTATAACAACAGCTTCGTTTTTCTTTGATTGCTGAATGATGAATTCATGTGACTTCAGTTGAGAGAAGACTTCAGCGGTTGTCATATTGTTGAGATCCTTTTCACTCATGCTTGTCATCTTGACAAACCAATCACTCCTGGGATAAAGTTTGGATATAATTTTGTTATTCATTTCTCCTTTGTCATATGTCTTGCCGACATTTTTGAGTTCTGCGATGATAGTGTTGAATCTCTCTTCCATTTCCTGAATTGTTTCTCCTGGAATCATGGCGAAAGACTCGTATTTGTCCACAGCAACTTGCAGCTTGTTCCGTTTCATCTGTTCTGTTTCCTGAGAGACTTCGCACACATAATCCCACATCTCCTTTGCGGAGTCATAGTCTAGAGCTTTTTTGGACATTAGGGGAGGTAGACATTCCATGATTTGCTTCATGGCGATAAACTCCAGCTGGCCTCTCTTTTTGTCTTCAAGAGTCCATTCCTCGTAGGGTTTACTCACCATTTCAGGTCTGGGTTGACCACCAGCGGGTCCGGGGGGTGCGGTGTTGACCTTCATAATTTCAATGGGTCCAACCGTTAGGATGTCCCTCATTTCTGGATGTATGCTTTGTAGCTGGATCATGGCCTTCTTTTTCCATGTTTCGAATCCATCCTTGTTGTACTTTGGAAGAGGGTGATTAGACATCATTGTTACCTGAGCTATAGCAGTACAAAATACGCAAGGAAAGACTAGGATCTAGGTCCTAAGCGACTCAGAAGCAGTCGATTTTTCAACCTCCTGCTCTGATACCACTTGTTGGTCCCTTATGATCAGAGTCGTCGTGGTTATTAACAGAATACA
>JAPKLW010010090.1:0-11583 GCA_026898455.1 Plectranthus barbatus | reverse complement strand
ATTGACCACGGTCGACGCAGCTTTTCGCCCTCCTGCGCGGTCTCACGGTTTTGGCCATAACTTTCTTATCCGAACTCCGATTGACCCGATTCCAGTTGCGTTGGAAAGCTAACTCAAAGATATTTCAAATGCTATGCTCCATTAGCTCAGATTATAACGGTGAAAGAAGTTGTGACTGTTTCTTTGAACATCTACTGCTCTTGGAATGGGTTTCCATTGAATTTAGGCCTAAAACCCTGCATAAACATCAAAACGCGCATAATACCACCTAATATAGACTCATGCACATAATATATATATAAACTCAATAAAACTACATAAATTAGTATAAAAATAATATAGATAAGTGAGTCAAATAACGAGCTTATCAGTGCGCAGAGAAAACAAAGAAAAAGAGGATAACAATCATGAGACTAATGATATCAATGATCAAACATTCTTAAATTCTTTCGAGAATATGTGTATTGATCCGACTAAGTCTATGAATGACTGCAATCCAAATCAGACGCACACAGCAGGGACCCAAACTGCTGACCAGGCCAGTGATGCTAATGATCATGCTGAGGCCACTTCCACAATACATCTAAATGAAAATTTAGACGTCGAAGGAATTCTTGATGATCAAGGTGACGTGGAGGCTGTTGAAGATCTTAGCAAAGGAGTTGCTGAGATTCCAATCAAAGAAGAACCGGTTGCTGAAATTGCAGCAGATGCTGCACCTATCAATGTCATTCCTGACGTTGAAGTCCCTGTAGCAAATGCAGAAGATGAAACTAACAATGTTCCTGTTGCTGAACACCGGGAGAATGAAGACAATAAGGAAGAGAATGTTCCTGATGAAATCCACCAAGGAGGAGCACCGGTTGCTGAAATTGAAGCACGTATCAGACCTACATGGCTACGTGCGCATCCTTTAGACGGTGTTCTTGGAAATGTAAATGATCCTATCTTAACCAGACAAGGAAACGGCAATGCTATGCTAGCATGCTACATCTCTAGTGAAGAACCCAAGAAAGTCAAAGAGGCTCTGCTAGACCCAGATTGGGTGAACGCCATGCAAGAGGAACTTGCAGAATTCACGCGTAACAATGTGTGGGAGCTAGTAGATAGACCAGAACACCAGAGTGTTATAGGAACTAAGTGGATATTCAAAAACAAAAAGGATGAATCAGGATTTGTGGTCAGGAACAAGGCACGTCTTGTGGCCAAAGGATATAGACAATGTGAAGGCATAGATTATGATGAAACCTTCGCCCCAGTAGCAAGACTAGAGGCAATCCGTCTATTCCTGGCATATGCTGCTTACCATGAGTTTGATGTGATGCAGATGGACGTGAAGAGCGCCTTCCTTAATGGAGAGCTCAAGGAGGAAGTCTATGTCGAGCTACCTCTGGGATTTGAGCAAGGCAATCAAGTCTACAGGCTCAAGAAGGCACTATATGGTCTGAAGCAAGCACCACGAGCCTGGTATAAAACTTTGTCTAAGTTTCTGTTGAATAATGGATTTCAGAAAGGGAGGATAGATCAAACTCTCTTTCGCATTAAAGATGGAGATAGCATCCTGCTAGTTCAAATATATGTTGATGACATAATCTTTGGATCAAAGAATCAAGATCTATGTGATAGGTTCTCTAATCTCATGACTAGCCATTTTCAAATGAGCATGATGGGGAAGATGTCTTATTTTCTTGGACTGCAAGTTCAACAATCCAAAGAGGGAATATTCATCCATCAGAAGAAGTATGCTCGTGACTTAATTGCTAAATATTGTCCGGAGAAGACCAAGAGTTTGCGCATACCTATCAGCACAACATGCATTGCTGCTCTTGAGAAAGAAGGAGATGATGTGAACCCTACTCTTTACAGAGGGATCATAGGTTCACTACTATATCTTACCGCTAGCAGACCAGATATCTCGTATGCCGTGGGATTATGTGCTAGATATCAAGCCAAGCCTAAGAAGGCCCACTTTGATACTGCTAAGAGAATTGTTCGCTATTTGAAGTGTACAGAAGGACTAGGAATTTGGTATCCCAGAGAAGATAGTCTCGCTCTGAGTGGATATTCAGATTCTGATTTTGGAGGATGTAAGATCGACAGGAAAAGCACGAGTGGCACATGTCAATTTCTAGGACACAAGCTTATTAGTTGGTTCAGCAAAAAGCAGCACTCTGTTGCTATCTCCACCACTGAAGCAGAGTATGTGGCTGTTGCTAGCTGTTGTTCGCAAATTCTCTGGATAAAGCAACAACTACAAGATTACGGGATCTCTCCTGAATGTGTGCCTATCTACTGCGACAACAATAGTGCCATGTGCATCACAAAGAATCCTGTCCACCACTCTCGAACCAAGCATATAGATATTCGTCATCACTTCATACGAGATCATCAAGAAAAGAAAGATATCGATGTTCACCATATAGGCACCGAAGATCAGATAGCAGACATATTTACAAAGCCTCTTCCAGAAACCAGATTTAAAGAATTATGCTTAAAGCTGTGATTGATGGAATTAGATGAAGATGTGGATGAATGAGTCCTAGCTCTCATTCTTTCTATGTAGAGATTCTTGAAATTTGTTTGATGGTTATTACATTTTGAATGCTATTTCTTCGGCCTGCTGAAAATATATTGACATTACTACATTATGAAATGTTGAAAAATGTCATGAAAACAGTTGAAAAGAGTCTACACGAAGATACACAAAAAGAAAGGATCTAAATTAGCATATTCATTCAACAGAAGGACGACAGACTTCAAAAGTTACACAACTTTACAGAACAGAAATGTCAGATATATCCAACCCTACACCATCATGTGCTACAAATCTAACAATATTTTTGTGGATGCCAAAGGGAGGAGAATTCAAAACATTCTTCAACCCGAGTTAGGAAAGTGAGCCCTCAAGGGATAAAAGTCAAATCCCATCAAAGGGATGCCTTCGGAGACAAGATGAGGGAATCTCTGCTCCAGTAACCAACTCAGCTGCATGGCAGTTGGCAGCGGAACCTGAGGAAAGAGATCGATGCACTCCTTCACCCCTTCAAAGAAGAACCCTGCCCAGTCAACGTCCTTCATCTCCGAATCAATGGCCATCATGACCCTCCAGATCCTTGGGCTGAACACGTAGTTGTCAGCAGAAACTCCAAAAGTGACATTGCTAACAATGTCAAAGAGGACTCTATACTCCTCTTTCAACTCCAAGCATGATAGAGTTGGTGAAAAGTCATAGATGTCCGACTGCCTCCACTTATCCCAGTAGCCGAACTCTGGAGCAGTCATATGGCGGTAGACATGCATAACGCGAATGGGACCTCGTGGAAGGCCAAACTTCTGAGAGAAGAGGGTCGGAGTCCAACAAACCACTTGGTTCTCAAAGGAGCCCCAAATGGCGTCATCAGTGGTTTGACATTTGAAGATAAAGCTCTGTAGAGCTCGTTTCTGATAACTTGATGGAATAGTCATCAGAAATTGGGTCAGACAACTCTCATGAAGAGCCCCCATAACAAAATTTGCAACGCGACAGTTGTTTCCATACTCATAGTACAACCCTGATTCATGAAGAATCTGGTTGCGAGTAACGCTTAAATCGCTTGGAGCAATGGTAACGTGATGCATTTTTTGAAACAAGAAAATGCTATGCTAAATGGAGTGGAAGAGATGGAGTTCAAGACAACAAGTGGGATGTTATATATATAGCAAGATTGTGGTTCTCTCCTCAGAGGGAACATTCTCCCAAAAAGTGTCTTGTCAACTCAACTCAGAGGGCAGAAGTCGAGGAGTCTCGACGAGTTGGGAAACGCCACCTGTCTTGATAAAGCTACTTACGGCAAGTCGACCTACCTGAGTATTATGGCGTTCTCTTCCACGAATGCTCAAAGAAGACACCAAAGGATATCCCAAATCCATTGATTAAGACAGAAACCTATCGTCTTAAATGAAAGCACTTGATGACCCTGTGTAGAAAATTGTAGCTTACATCAGACACAGGAGGATTGCTACAGAAATTCAACACAATCACAAGATAGTTTGCTAGGATATTGATGCAAGCATATCCGAGACAGAGTATTGAATGAGATGTTATTCTTATCTTTATCTCTTGGATTTCATGAAGACGTCGTTAAGTATTCTGGAAGATGAATACATCTGCTGAAGAATATTCATCATAGCTATCTGCTAATACTAAGAATGCTAAGCAGAACTTGGTTGCTGATTTTTCAGCAAATGACAGATAACAACATATAGTTGTGCAGAATCCATACATCCTTTCATTCATTGACAAACGTCATTACAAAGGAAGATGAGAAAATTGAAAACAACAACATGACTGCTATTCTAAAGGGAAGGCGGCTTAAACGGGAAGAAGTCCGTATCTACAAGGTTCGAACGTCCTTCTGCTATCCGAGGGGAGCTCTGCTCTAGCAGCCAACTAAGCTGCATACCATTCAGCAGAGGCACTGCCGGGTAATATTGGACACAGTCTCGAATGCCATCGTGGATGTATTTCGCCCAATCTACCCCGACTTCATCGTCAATGGACATCATGATCTTCCACGTTTCTTTTGAGAAAAAAGTGTCATCAAGGTCCTCTCCCATCAACATGTTGTTAGCAACACGGAAGAGCACCCAATAAGGAGTGCGCAGATCGTATGCTGAGACAGAAAGGGAAAATTCAGACGAAGGAGATCGTCTCCACTTCTGCCACGCTGACCATTCAGGGGCGATGTCCGTCACGTGGTAGTCGAATACTGACCCGGAATCTCTGGGAAGGCCGAATCGTCGGGAAAAGAAGTCCGGTGACCAGCAGACCAATTTGCCACGGAAAGAACCATAGATGGCGTCTCCTTCCACCGAGCAGTCCTCGATAAATTCTCGAAGAACATCACCTTGGAAACATCTTGGAGTGGTAGTGACGAATTGGGTCAATCCACTTTGATTCAACTTCGACATAACGGTTTCTGCCACTATAGGATTGTTATCATACAGGGAGTACAAACCAGACTCATGAAGAATCTGGTTTCGGCGCAACTCCAGAGATTGACCTGGTGAATCCATTTTCTTGAAGATTTTTGAACAAATAAGGGAAAAGTTCAGAAAAGAGTTCTTGTGGTGATAAAGATATTCACAAGAAGGGTATTTATAAAGGAAAAATCATAACTCTTTTCTTGAGAATCGATTCGATTCAGTCAACAAGAGTTCATGATCATCTGTTATACGACGAATGGACAGACGCCACGTCAGATCGGTCAAAGTGTTTCTTGAAAAATGTAATCGACGCTTGGAGAGACGCACGCATTGAAGGTCGTCGTTCCATCTGCTAGAGACGAGTACTCTGCTATAGATGAGGTCTCTGCTCGAGATGAGTACTCTGCTATAGATGAGGTCTCTGCCAGAGATGAGAACTCTGCTAGAGATGAGAACCCTGCTAGAGAATGAGTACTCTGCTAGAGATGAGTTCTCTGCTCGAGATGAGAACTCTGCTAGAGATGAGAACTCTGCTAGAGATGAGATCTCTGCTAGAAATGAAATATCTGCTAGAGAACGAAGTTTCTGCTAAAGAACAAAAACTCTGCTAGATGTTTTCAAATGTGATCTCTGCTACGAATTCAGCAGAACACATAACTCTGCTAATAAACTTCCATCTACTAGGACCTTAGCAGAAGTATACTCAGCAGAATTAATACAGATTTCATCATGAGATTTGCTTATCACAAGGTTATTATCAAGCAGATATTTGATATTGAGTGAGTATATATGAGATTGTTTCAAATGAAACATAGACATCATCTTATATAGATCAACAAAAATATTTACATAAACAGAGGGTACAACCAATTCAGAAGGGTGACAAAGGCACAAATGGATAAAAATCTACTCCTCGAAGGTTCGAGGGACCTAGAGTAAGATCCTGATTATCGCTGCTCAAACAACCAACTCAATGGCATTTCGTAGGGGAGATGAAAATTGGCCCTATCGTCAATAGCCATCATGGCTTTCCATACATCACGAGAGAATATCATGTCCTCAGGATTCTCTCCCACCACCATACCACAGACTATTTCGAAGAGAACCTGGTATCGTGTCTGCAATCCATATGCTGATGGAGTCGGCGAGAACTCAAGCTCGAATGAACGCCTCCATTTCATCCACGAAGACCACTCCGGAGCTATTTCATCGTTGCGATAGTCCTGGACGGAAATTGGCCCTCTCGGAAGACCGAATTCTGAAGCAAAAGTTTCCACCGTCCACATCTCCAATTGATCCCTGAAGACACCAACAATGGAGTCTCCAATGGGTTTGCATGATCGGATGAACTGCTGAAGTAGTCCTCTGTGGAATGTGTGAGGAGTCAGGGATACGAATCTGCCCACACCACTCGCATGAAGCCTTGACATAACCCCCTACGCCACATGGTACTCTGTTTCATATTCTTCATATAAACCGGAATCACAGAGGATCCTGTGTTGAGGAACGAAGAGTGTACTGGGTAATTCCATTTTCTTCTGAAGGAAGGATTTCTTTTAGAAAGGATGAGAAGAAATGCAACGATCGCGAGAAGATTGTACATAAGAAGATTGTACCATTGAATCGTTTGCTCCTCATATTTATAGAGATAATTATGATTACTGCTGATCTCGGAATACGAACGGTTGCATTGAGGAGAACAGTAATCGCCTTAAGTGAAGGTCAAATCGGAAGAAATTTCGATTATACATGAAAAGCTATGCCAGAAATTGAATTTTATATACGCCCCATGATGCTACGTTGGAATACGTGGTAGTTTCTGATCATCTCTACTAATTCTGGCTGCTGAAGATTTCAAATCAGGCGCGGAAGAGTACCTTTCATGATGAGGCGCATTTAATGCACGCAGAACGGCGACAACGAATAAGGCGGTGCCACGTCACCAGCACTCAAGTTCTTGAAGACGTGCATATTCACACGATCTCACTCTCTACCCCAACCGTTGATTGAAATTAAAGTGCATACAATCCTCATCGTCAATCTCTTCTCGTACTCCGAAATCTTCTACCCACTAATTAGATTTCAAATCTCTATCATTTTTCGAAACCGTTCACCTCTCGTCCCTGCAAAACCCTCTCAAACCTCCACAAACTTCCTAAAATACCCAACCATGGCTTCAAACCAAAATTCTCCAACCTCCTCAAGTCCAGAGTCAAACCGTTCACCAAATACAGAATCTTTACCAACTGGAAACTCTGAAGCAATTCAATTTCAACAACCCTCATTTATCTATCCCTCCACCGCTTGCTCACCCCTGCATGTACGACATGCACCCGGTTTCACTGGGATTGAGAAGAAGGAAGACATTGATGAGTCCATTCCTTACTGCACATTAGTGACTATGGCCAGACAGAAGAAGCTGTCCACTCATTCGGCGGAACGGAGACGAGTGGCCCAGATCATGAAAGACAGGATTCTGTACATGCCTCTCGCCAGCAAACACTTTCCCAAATGGATCCTAAATCTCCTTGATTCCGAGTTACTGGTAAAGTATCTCACTGCTGAACCTGATCAATTTCATCCGCATATGGTTGCTGAATTCTATGCTAGAGCTGTTATGAGTGACGATCAGAAGTCGTTTAGGACATGTGTGTATGGGAATATTGTAGAGGTTAATGTTGAATTGCTGTCTTGCATCTTTGGACTTCGAAATTTTGGAGCCAAAATCTCTCAATATAAGGTGAATGATGTAGCTGAAATGGAAAGGAGGTGGAACCGCTGGAAAAAGTCAGGAGAGAAAGGGCAACCAAGTACGTTTAAGGTTAACACCTCAATCAACACATTGACAGAGGAATACAAACTACTTGCATAGATAGTAATAAAGATGCTCCAGTGCGATGCTGGTTCTTACTCGGAGCTCTCTGCTAAGAAGTATGCCGTGATGATGGCGTTAAACGATAATGTTAAGGGTAATTGGGCTGAGTTCATATTTGAACGGTGGGCAGAGCATGCCAAGAAGAATGCACACATGGAGATAGATGGAACATTCTCCTCGAATGTAAACTTTGGGTTGAAGATTAGTAAATTCTTGGAAATTTTGTTCACCAACACAAGAGTAGATCGTGGAGTTGCACCCCTTTCCACAGACTACATTCCTGTAACAAGGCACAAGCCTAAGCCGGTCAATGCCAGGAATCCTCGAAAGTTGAAAGGGAAGTCCAATGTAGACAAGGATAAACCTACCTCCCCTGAAGAATCTGATGAAGCAAATTTAGCCGTGCAGATACTACAACCCTCCATCCCTATGACAGAAGAGGAAATAGCATTGTTGAGAACAAATGCTGAAACAGAGCATTGCTTCACAAATCTCGAAGAGATCGAGAAGTTAGGAAATTTACCAGCTGATCAGATCAATGATATTATGACTTCAAGGGAAGCAGAACAGCATTCGATTATTCTCGGAGATATGGCTTTACCATTCCAAACAAAGAAGAGAACTATAGATACTTCTCCTGTACCTAAAGCAAAGAAGAAGACCAGGAGAAAGTTGGTATTACTTACCGACAAGGAAGAATTGGAGAAAGCAGAAGTAGAGAAGAAATCTGCTGAAGATGTTGATCGAATTGCTGTTGATGTAACAGCAGAGCAGGACTCTACTGAAATTGACACTGAGGGAACCGCTGATGCTGATCCAGACTACATTCCTAAATTTCTCAGAAATATGGAAGAGCGCACTAAGGAAACAAGGAAAACGAAGAGACAGCGCGAAGCCATCCTCAAGGAAATTGAGAAGAGAGATTATCAGAAATTCATTAGAGACCTAACATTCGAAGGAAGAGACAGAAACTTCGAGCGAGTCAAGTCTGTTGCTGAAGAGTTTATGGCTCAGAAGAGAGCTGCTAAACAGGCGGAACTAGAAGAACACACTGCAAAGAAAAGGAAAAGCACTGGAGAAGATGCTATATCTTCACAAGATACTATATCAGACGAAGAAGCTAACAAGGAATGCAGTGCTAGCAGAGGAGTCGATGCTAGCAGAGCCGAAGAGTCTAATATAGTGGATGAAGGATTAACAGAGCAAGTGGACCAATCCACAACAGTGGATATTGTTGCTGAAGGAAATCCAATTACAGCAGTGGACGAGGGCACGACAGACATTCCAACAGATATCACCATGATAAATGATGATGAAGATCCTGCTGATGAACTGCAACGCCTAGCAGACGAGGCCAGAAAGAAAAGAAAAGGGAAAGTTGCTTCAGAAGAGGAACCAATTCTCAATCCCTCATTTGATCAGCAGATAATCATTGAAGAAGAGGAATTATCAGATAAAGCACTCTCAAAATTACTGAGGTCTGGAGCCTTCACTGATGCAGAATCGAGTAGAGCTAGAGATACTGAAGAACAGGTCGATTCACTTCTCCATGATTCACATTCGCCTGTCGAAGAGAATGATTTTTTGTTCACTGATCTTGAATCATCTTGCATTTCTGAATCTGATTCTAATGGAGAATCTGAGGAGATTTTCAATGCCAAATACCTGAGGAAGGTAACATCTGGATCAGATACTCCTCTCTGAGTGCCTCTCAATGGCTTGCCTGGACCTCGCTATCATCTGCGGAGAATCGGTCAATGGTGTGCAACGGTCTATCCTGAAGAATTGCCCAACTCTGATCTCACACCTATGGCTGAAGAGATAGAGTTGTTTGTTCAATCCGAAACGGAAAGAGCCATTGCTGCCTTATTCCATACCGAATTGGACGAAACAACGCCGGAAGGACGCTTGTTAGCAGAAGAGTTTCGACGATGGAAGAAGTGTGATTATATTATGCATCAACTCTGTTTTGAAGAAAAAGCACTGGTTTTTGCAGCTAAGGGATTAAACTTCTGGAGACGTGAGGAACGTTGGTGTTTCGATTGGATTGATCAAGTTCTGGGGATGAAACAGTTCTCAGATAAGCAAGTGATGTGCAGACTTCAAGCCATCCGAGAACACCGTTTTCTCTCAAAGACTGCAGGGTTACCCAAATCCACCTTCGCACCCGATGGATACTCTGATGCCAGGGTTGAAATGTCCAAGCGTCAAGCAAGAGCTGTTGTTGCTTACAGGAAACGACAGATGGAGTATAAAATTCAACAGGCAGAGAGACTCAAAGCTCGAATAGCGGCACAGGCCACTGAGCGTGCTGCTCTGGAATTTGACTACCGAGATATGCAGTTGGCCAAATTCCTGAACATTGATATTCAGGAAATAGTCAAGGAAGCTCAGGAAGCAGAGGCTCGGATTGTCCAGGAGACCGCACAAATTCTGGATGCTGCTAATCGGATAATGCATGAGGAAGTCTGTTATCGAGCATATGTTGATGCGAGTACTAGTCGAGTACAGCAACCATCTACTCCAACAAGTCAAGAACTAATTACGACTATTTCCTTCAATGCCACTCCAATAACCTCACTACAGATACCCTTTCCATTGAATGCGGAAATAGCTGAAGCCTTTAACTCTTATTTGCAAGTAGCCATTGATGGAAGAGTAGCAGAGGCAACCACCCACCTGAGAAGAGAAATTGATGAAGTTCGAAGCGATGTATCCTATGTTCGGTCAGAGTCTGCTGAGAACAAGTTGGCTATTTCTGAGAATAAGACAGGACTGGAGGTCGTTCAAAAGGATTTAGCCGAAACCAAGACGACCCTAACCGAAACTGTGGTGGCTTATGGTATCAACTTTTTGGCTGCAATCAAAGAGGGGGAAGAAAGAAGAAAGGCTGACCAAGAGAGAACAAGAAAAGAAAATGAGGAGTTAGCCACAAAGAAAAAGGAGTTAAGGAGGAAAGAAGAAGAGGCGAAGGAGGAGTCAAGAAGAAAAGAACAAGAAGCTAGATTAGAATTGCAAAGAAAGGAGCATGAACTTCAACTGCAAAAGATTGCAATGGAGCAGGAGAAGCTGGCTAAACAACTGGAGCGTGAGGCTGCTGAAAGAGAAACAGGAACAAATCTTCTTGAGAACTTCATGAAGTTTACCATGGAGAGGTTTGCTGATATCCAGAAGAGCAACTCATCGAATTCAGCGGACAGCGAGAAGGACAAGCCAGCACCCGGCTCATGAACGTCGAGGTCCAATCTTTTCATTATCTTTTACTTTCTGAATCCAATTTGTACTTAAACTTGCAATATCATATATAAAATTGGATCAGACTTAGACAAACTCTCCTTGTCCACCTCTGATTTTTACTGGTGTGCTCTAGTTGACTTACACTTCTGGTGTACTCAACAATTTTTTGCATGTGGATATGGAGATTATATTTTGATTGATGAATGCTTGCTGATTTGATGGGTGCTAGAATTTCTAGCATATTACTTTTGTGCAAACATTCACTTATATTTAATCGAGAAATATTCCCCAGCACCTGTTGAGGGAGAATTTGGCCACAATCATTTTTTTTGCTCGAACATAGTTGGAAAAACTCTGTGTTAGATTGATAGAATAACATAGCCTTGTAAAACACAGACATTCTTCCACTTATGGTCAGCAAATGATAGTAAGCTTTGATCGCACCAAAAAGGGGGAAATTGTTGGGAAATTATTCCTAAAATCTCCCTTAGGACTTATTTGTAAAA
>JAPKLW010010089.1:0-11583 GCA_026898455.1 Plectranthus barbatus | reverse complement strand
AACTACTAACTTGGATTTGTAACTTTGTATTCTGCATTTGGTAAAATATAAAAATTGTAATTTATTTAGATATAGAATATATATAATAATATAAATAAATACAAAATATTTAATAATTTACATAGGTATATGGATTGCTGTTCGGTTATAACCGAACCCAAATCGAACCATATCGATAATCGAAAATTTTTCTAAAATCCAACCCGAATCGAAATTGCATGTATTGTCAAACCGACACAAATTGCCCGAAACCCGAAGGTTCAGTTCGGTTCGGATTGACAGTTTATGTATGATTTTACTCACCCTATCACAGGTAATGTACTTTTACAATTACACCCAAGTAGTGGATGAATAATTGATTTCTTTTCTTCTTGTGATCTCTTTGTCATAGGTAATATACTTTCAATGCTACCCTAAGTAGGGGGCAAATAATTGATTTTTATAGATGACTATTGTTTTTTTTTTTGAGGGAATATAGATGACTATTGTTGATTCAGTTTTATTTATCATAAACTGATTTTAAGCATTGAATCTCTTTCAAAATATAATATTACCTTAAAATGACACAACAAAATTTTTATGAGATTTCATTGTATTGAAAAGAATTTTCAAGAGAAGTTATTCTATCCATCTAATTTTCTTCTTATTATATATATATATATATATATATAATATTATATTATGCATAATTTAAACTGTAATACTAATATAAAAGTTAGATTCTGGTGCATTTAAACTTCAACATTTTATATCTTTTTTATAAAAAATTGAAAGTAAAAATAAAAAAATAAAAATCAAGGTACAAGTTCACCTCAATCTTATATATGCATGTGCTAATGATAACATTCTAATATTAAGAATATCAAGGGGTGTTTGGTTTAATTGTTGGAAATTACTATGAGTATGGGTTTGATAGTAGATGGCATGAGTATGAGTTTGTTTTTTGGGAATCATTCTCAATTTTTATGTTTGGTTTATGAGATGGGTTTGAGAATCATTTTCAAAAATAATAAGAAAATAAATCATATTAAAATAAATAAATAGTATATTTATCATTTTTTTGTTTTATAAAATATAAAATAAAGATAAAAAATAAATGATAAATTTAATAATATTATTATTGTAATTAAAACAAGAAAAAGTAAATCAATAAGGAAATAATTATAAAATAAAATAAATTGAAAAATCAGAAATAAATAATTAATTTAATAATAAAAAATAAAGAAAATATAATCATATAAAAATAAATAAATAATATATTTATCTTCTTATTTATTTTATAAAATATAAATTAAAGATACAAATAAATGATTAATTTAATTATAATATTTATAATAATAATAAAAATAAAATAATTATAAACTAACATGAAATAACAATTAAGAAATAAAAAATTTTGGTAATGAAAAATGGGAATGAAAATGAAACCCACAATTTTGGAAGATTTTGGTGATTCCCAAGTATTTGGGTATCGTTCCCATTTTTTCATTCTCATACCCCTTAACCAAACGGTGGGTTTCGAAATCATTTCATTCCCTCATTCCGAAACCCACATAGTTACAAATTTATTTTATTTAATAACCTATAATATATTTTAATGAAATTAGTATTATGTATATATTAAATTCAGAAAAATGTTTTATATATTTATGATAGATAAATTACTAAAAGTAATATATACGTGCCGCGCATCGCGTAGGTGGAAAACTAGTAGAAATATTAAATGTGATTCAATCAAAGTCCACAGCGGCGGGGTGAGGATAGTGGTGGCCACGGGCCGGTTCTGGGCCGGAACCGCCGGTTCCACGGTTCCGAAAAAATGGAACCGGAACCGGCCCGTGGGTAGAAGGTTACAGTTCCGGTTCGGAACCGGAACCGGCGGTTCGAAAAATATATATTTTTTTATTTTTATTTTTTCAGGGACACGTGGCGCTCTCTGATTCGTCGATTTTTGAATTCTCAAAAATATTTTCAACGGTTCAGAACCGGAACCGCCGGTTCCGGTTCGGGCTATTTCTTGAACCTGAACCGGTCCGTCCAAAAACGATTACGGTTCCGGTTCCGAACCATTTTGGACGGTTCCGGTTCGTAACCGTGAACCGTCGGGCCGGTTCAGGGCCGGTTCAGGTTCCAAATGGCCACCACTAGGTGAGGAGCAGCGTGAAGCTGTGAACGTGTGATTATGGTTAAAGTAGCATAATAGGGTTTGGTTTGTTGCGTTTATATTTTGTAATTTGTAGAAAATAAATCTTATATTTTATGTAAAATATAGAAATTGAATATTTAATAATATAAAATGTTTAATAATTTATATATGTAAATAAATTTCGGTTCGATTCGGTTAAAACTGCATCCAAACCAATCCAAATCCATAACCCGAGAATTTTCTAAAATTCAACCCTAAACCTAAATCCCATATGTTTTCAAACCAACTCAAACCGTCTAAAATCCGACGGTTCGATTTGGTTTGCAGTTTTCGATTCAATTTCGCTCACCCATACAGAGGAGTGATCGAGCCACTTGACGATCAAAGTGATTAAACAACATCAGTCAACGACTCAACGGCCACTCGTAGGACTCGTCATACTGCAAAGATATGGGAAATGTATCATAAATTTTGTTTCCTATTTGAGCGGGTTTGGCCTTATTTGTATTAGGTTTAGAATATGAATAAATCTAATACGGCTAGATAAAGATTTAGATATATTTTATCATGTCTAAATTGATATTCCTTGTATAATAAGGGATCTATCCCAAATATCTCAATTCTCATTATAAAAGTATCGATTATTTTCTGCTTCATTCTCAAGAATCTCAACAATAAAATTATCCAACAACTCTCTATTATTTTTTAGTATTCAATATTAAATGAGATTCATGAAATTCTGCGCATCAACAAAATCATATCCCCATATTCACTTTAACCACATTACTGACATAATAAACTTATTTCTTAAATAAGCGTAAAAACCAAAGTTCATCAATAATTTTCGTCATGCTAACGATATATTGAAAGAATGATAAAATAAATAGTATATAAATTATGTCATACAAAAATTACACTGAAACTATTCCGAAAATTCAATATATCAGAGTAATGGTACATAAATTATCTCATACCAACACTTTTCGAAAATTCGGCATACCAAAAATTCGATAATATATAAGGTATGGTAAAAAAAAAAATCGATACACCTTAACGAATTATCTCTATTAGGGATGACAATCGCCAACTCGAGCCGACATCCCGACACGAACCTAACACGAAAAAGTGAGTTGCGTCCAACCCATTCAACATTTATGCCAATTTCAGGTCGAACCGCGAAATCCAATTAAAACGCAGGTCGAATTCGGATTAGTTTCATGTCGATCTGTGTAACCGAATGACACACAAAATTAATTAATTTTAAATTTTGATTTTGCATTCTATTTTTTGTTTTGTTATTTACTATCTTATTATTTAAATTTATGAATATATTTAATTTTTAAAAATGTGGTTGATAAAGAAAATATTCAAACATTTAATCTCTTGGTACTTGGATTTGTTCGTGTAATGATTATATTTACTATGGAAAATTGTAAAACTATTCAAATATTCATACTATGGATTGTGTTTGTACTTGTGATTTCATGTTAAAACAAGTTATTTTCGTATTAAACAGGCTATGGTGATTAAAGTTAATTTTCAAAAATATTTAAACATGGCATTTCAAGTCAAACTCGGATCAACCTAAAAATAAACAAATCGTATTCAGGTTGACTTTTCTGACCAGAAAAAAAAAATTAAACGATTTGAACTCGAATTAGTGTGTAACGTGTTACTATCAAGTCGCATCCCAACTCAATTCTCACCCCTAAATTCGGTATGCACTCTTTTCCTCTATCGACTTAAATTTTGATTTGTTTTTTTTCTATTATTATTATTATTATTTTCCCGAATATTAAATACAATCTTTTTTAGGAGAATATTAAATTCAATTTACCTGCTGCATTAAATTGTAGTTCAATCATAATGTGCCGTAGTTATAAAATAATATTTATTTTCATTTCCTTTTTTCTGGTTGTAGTTATAAAATTATAATTAATTTTTATTTCCTTTTTCTGGTTAGAATTAAATGGTGTTCATTTAATTTGCTCTTATTTATTTAATTCCAAAAATATTATGAAGCTATTTATATGTTCGGATATTTTAACTATACTATAGTGATGACGTGTTAAATAGTATTATAAACATTATTCATATCTATATAATTATATAAATTTAATAAATGGCAAACGTGGAAGGTCTACATGTAAAAGCAGTGGATATGGATTTTTTTGTTTTAATTAATTTATTTTAAAATTTTAATTGAAATCCTCCACGCGTAAATCAAGGGGTCTGGTTTTCAACAATTTAACACCCCCACCAGCCACCACCGCCGCCGCAACGTCTTATCTATTTAAGTTCATCAATTAAATGTGTAAAATAATTATTAATTAATATTTATATTCCTTCCGTCCTCTCAATTAATTAGTTATCGACCGGATACAATAATTAATACTCCATTCGTCCAATTTTAGTACTTTTATTCTTCATTTTCGTACGCACATTTTAATTGTTTTGTTTTAAAAATGATACTACCTCCGTCCCGGATCATTAGTCTTGTTTCATTCCGGCACAGATACCAATGCGAGTGAGATAGAGGAAATTAGTATTTTATTAATGAGTGTGTATTAATTTTCCATTTTAGGAAAGCAAGACTAATGTTTGGGACAGACGAAAAAGGAAAACAGGACTAATGTTATGGGACGGAGGGAGTACTTTTTTTACATTTAATAATAAAAATATTAATTCAATTCAAGTCATTCTAACTCACATGTCTTGGTTATTGTGTCAAAAGCAAACTAAACTATTAACCCGGGATGGAGGAAGTATTTATGAATGTAATAAAATTAATATTTTATTAGTAAGCGTGAAACATTTATCATTTTAATAAATGTTATTAATATAACGGAACAAACAAAAAAAAATGAGATTAATATAATGAGACGAAGGAAGTATTTTATGTGTAACGATAATTCTATCAATTAAGTTGAAAAAGCTTTTCCTCAAAAAAAAAAAAAGAAAAAGTTTATAGTAAATAATTTATATTGATTGAAAAAAAAGGCCGGAGTTTTTTTAAGCTATAGAATGAAAAAAAATTATATAACTCGATTCAACAGAATATGTTTGAGCCCCCACGGAGCTTAAAATCTGGCTTCGCCCCTGCTGGATAGGATGTTAAGATATTTTTATAAACTGTTTCACTAACCTACTCACCTTGAGTATATATTAATGTGTCGATATGATATATGGTAATATAGAATTTGTAGCGAGCTCAGTTTTCATTATTCTAGAAACTATAATGTATTATTTCACCAACCATGAATATATTAATACATGTTCACAAATAATATTTAAATGGTTCTAATTTTATGAATGGATCAGTTGGAATACATGTACACCAATCTATATAAATATTGCGGCCTAATTGATATGAATGTCTCTAATTTTGGAAGGAATATGCCGCAGTTTATTCATTTCACACGGTGTTTTCAATTATTTATGTATATTGTATTTTCATGGAATAAGTATATAATAATATACTTGATAAATGCTAAATTTAAGAATAATTTGTCAGCCGCTAAAATTTATAAGTCGGCCATGATTCACAATAATTGGGTATAATAACTAACATCAGGGGCGGCACCAGCATTGGGCTGCCGGGGTCGGCCGCCCCCACGAAGTTTTGATTTTCTTTATTTTTACATATATATTTTTTTTGAAAAAAAAAATTTATATAGGATCAACCCCATAAAATTGTAGTTTAGCCACCACGAGATTCGAATTCTATATTCGCCCATGACTAACATAAATGTCAAATTCAAGGATTACCTGTTGCCCTCAACAATATTTTACTAGTTGAAGTTATTGTTTGGGTCCAAATTTGAGAATGGATAAAAATGAGAAAATGAAAAAAGAAAAAAAAAAACTCTCAAGGAAAAGAGAAAAAAATAAAATAAAATCATATCTACATCCTTCTTGGACTCTATTTTACCTTCATCAAGCAAACACTTATAATTTATAATGATAATAAAAATATAGTTGTCTCTCTTTAAGGACAATGACATGTAAAGTTCCTCTCACTACAAAACCGGCTTATAAGAAAAGGGGACCTCCACTATTATATAGTGATATACTCTCAGGTTTATGGTCGATGTGGGACATTTAACATACCCTCCTCACGCACAGCGTGGAGCTTTACGGGGATCCCATCATCGGTATACATCAAGTCCTATCATAGGATAAATCGGGTCCCACATCGAACCGAACCTGGCTCTGATACCATGTAAAGTTTCCCATTTCTCCCTACAAAATTGGCTTGTGTGTGAGTGAGGACAAAGCACGCTGGGAAGGACATGTGTTGGTTTGTGGGGTTAGCCTTCAGTTTCGAAGTGGTTACGGACCATTGGTGGGTAACGTAGCCAACCTTAGGTGAGCTCATTCGGGCCCTGGGGTCAGGGTATTACAAATGGTATCAGAGCCAGGTTCGGTTCGATATGGAACTTCCGATGTATCGCGATAATGGGACCTGACTTATCCCGATGATGGGATTCCCGTGAAGCTCCACACTATGCGTGAAGGGGGGGGTTGAATATCCCATATCGACCATGACCTGGAGTATACCACTATATAATAATGGAGGTCCAATGACACTTCCCATGCCGAACCTTGTTAAATATTTGTATCTTCTCCAACATCATTAATCTTCATCTTACAAACATTATCACATCACCCAATGAGACGTTTATTGTGAAATGAAAAATTGACGAACAAATAATTTTATCGTTTATAATCATCCAAAAAACTACAGTTAAACGGGTTTGGATCATCTGTTGTTCACATAAGCACAGCCGGGAGTGATGTGCATGTTTAAACCACACTCTAAATTATTTTTTTATTCACAATCTAAATTATTTTTTATTCATGTAAGTAACATCACTATCTGTTGTACCTATATGCACAAAAAAAAAAATCCAAATTCCAATTAATCCTTATCTAGTGTACAAGTGGTTTAAATGTCTCATTTTATTTAATAAGTCATAAATTCACATTTTAATAGAAATATTTAAATAAGATCGAATTTTAATGAATACATAATATTTTTATAATGGCTACAATTCACGATAATTGAGTTAGAGTTAGAAAATTTCATTTGGGTTTACACATTATCCTTTTGATCACAATTAAAATGAATATTCAAATATTTTATTACTACATGGCAATGATTGGAAGATCATTCATATCAAGCAAACAAATTTCAAGCTTCTAAGTGTGACTTTATTAGACTAATATTTTATTATTAAAAGAGGAAATTAACTAGAAATAGAATTCAGGTTTGACTATTACTCTACCGATTATGCACATCTAAAAAAAGTAAATCCATAGTTTTTTTCTTACATATGTTTATAAAATAATGCATAGGTGATTGTTTTTGTAATCATACGTCAAACTTACTTATGGTTCACTAAATATGAAGTTTGATATTTAAAAAAAAATACTTCATTCATCCCAATGTAAAATGACACAATAACTAATATTTATAATTATAATAAAATTAATATTTTATTAGTGAATGTGAAAAGATTTGTCATTTTAGGAAATGAAACTAATAAATGAGACAGATCGGAAAGAAAAATGAAACTAATAAATTAAAACGGTTTGATAATCATATATAAACATTTTTGAACTAAAACAAGAGAATGTCTCCTAATACATTATTTATCCGGATAATTACGAAACTTTTATGTATAAAAATTATGTATCCAACATGTAAATGATATATTCATTGTTACATTATTTACCATAAGATATATATTATTAAAGGAGAATTGTTGATTCAGGATACAAGAGATAGTTTAATTATCGATTCAGGACGCGAAAATAATTTGTCAATCTGGGACCCGAAAGATTAAATAATTCTCAATCTAGGACCTGATATTGAGGTCATGAATTAAGAATTATATAATATTTCAAGTTCTAGATTGAGAATTTGTGTGATCTTTCAGGTCTTGAATTTAAAATTAAGTTTTTCGGATTCTGAATTGATAAATAAATTATCTTTTGGATTCTGAATTAATACAATTTTATTATTAAATGATATATTTTATACATATCTCACCGTCTTAAAAAAAAAACACTATTTTCGTTCCACTTGAATTGTCGCACTTACCAAATCAGGCGTCTCAACCGAATTGTAACATTTAAAAAAAAAAATACAACTTTTTTTACACTTAATAATAAAATATTAATCTTACTAACACATTTTATACTCATAACTTTTAATTTTCGTGCCGAAAAGAAATGTGACAATTGACACGAGATGGGGAAAGTATATACTCCCTCCGTTCCAACAGAATAGACCCTCTTACCAAATCGAGCGTCCTAACTAAATTGACTCATTTCCAAAAATGACAACCTTTTCACACTCAACAATAAAATATTCATTCCACTAATTAATTCTACACTCATAATTTTTAATTTTCATGCAAATTAAAAAGAAAATGGCCTAATAAACTGAGACGGATGGAGTATGATTTTAAAAAAATTTATTGAAGTATGGGGAATTAGTTCCAATGGGCATTAAAAGAATGGGAGGTAGTGGTATGGAGGGGGTGTTTGGAACATAATAATAATAATAATGGGTAGATGAGCACTACCAATTTCTTTTTTTTTTTGATATAGAGCACTACCAATTTCAATATTCAACTCACACCACATTTTCTGCTCAATCAAACAAACAAACAACCCTCTTTACAGCTGTCCATTCCTATTAATTTTATTATTATAACAATTTATTCTATTGCTCTCATTGATAACTGCATTTTAGACTTCCTACATTATTTCTTGTCCATACAAAACCTAATATTTTTTCTTGAATTGTCTCTCTCCCCTCTCTCTATCATTTTCCATGGTGGTGAAAACCATCTTTAAATCGTAGAGATGAAGTGATATAATTTATGGATTGACATTCGATTATTCGGTTCGATTTTAACTTATAAAATAATCAAATCGAAATAATAAAATTTTCATTTTAGGTAATTAAATCAATTTGAATTACTAAAATAATCAAACCAAAAATTTTATAAGGTTTTCGATAATAATCAAATTGTAATATAAATTTTAAATACAAATTATATGTATTTTGTACTTATTAATATTATGTATATAAATTTGGTTATTTCGATTCGAAAAAAAAAATAACTAAATCGAAAATAAGAAATTAAAATATTCAAAAAATAAATCGAATAAAAAACCGAAATAATCAAATCAGAATAATTGAAATTTTTTCTGTTCGGACGTTGTTTTAATTTCGTAGTTTTATCGATTCAGGACCCGAAAGATATGTTAATTGTCGATTCGGGACCTGAAATATTAATTGTCAATTTAGGACTTGAAATATCACAAAAAATCTCAATTCAGTACCCGAAAGATCATACAATTCTCAATATAGGACCTCAATCCTTGATTAATAGCGTCATCCAGCTGCACATATAATTAATAGTTAGGAAAACGCAATAACAAAGACGACGCGGTGGAATGTGTCGTCTATATGGGTATAGACGACGCGAAATATTCGCGTCATTTATACCCATATAGACGACGCGTTCCACCGCGTCGTCTATCAGCGCCCATAAAATAGACGACACACTTATGCTTCCGTGTTGTCTATTAGGATATAGACAACACGAATGAAATTCGCGTTGTCTGTATTGCGTCGTCTATTACCTTATTTGTTGTAGTGTAAATTGATAATTTAACCATCTTTTGGATCTTAAATCGATTATTCTCCTTTAATTTCTTACTCACCCCTAATATAATTAGGAGTAAAACTTGCCTGCGGCGGCCGCATGGTGTCACCTATACACGGCAGATTTCATTGGGTGGGTCTTCTTTTACTGTGGGAAAGGGTGCCTTTCAATATAGAAAATAATTTTTCTCTTAAATTTTATTTGCGACTTATAGGGGTCGTTTTTTATAATTATATGGTTATAAACCTCAATTTAAAAGACTTTATAAATAGGAAAAAAATAAAATGAAAATGCATGTGCTAGTTGTGTTTTTTCATATCGATTAACTAAATTTTGCTCAAAGGCATTAGGCATAGCACGTGGTATTGATTCTCAACTGGATAGGATAAGGTGTAGATGTGAGATTTATTATTTTATATGTTTATTTGGTTTTTTTGTTACATTTTAAAAGATCGATATCAATTTTTGTAGCTACACCACCGCATCCATTAAAGTTGTATGCATAATCCCCAAGTTGATGTAGTTTGTCGGTTGTGAAAAATTAATATTTATTCGTCAAATATCTAATAGGTAAAAAGTTTTCATTTGCCTTTTTTGTCCGTCCCATCTATTAATTTTCATTTCCTAAAATAACAAATTTTTTCCACACTCATTAATAAAATATTAATTTCACTACACTCACTAACATTAGTTATCGTGCTAAAACTAAATGGTACTAATTACATGGGATGGAGGGAGTATATATATTACTCCCTCCGTCCCGGTCAAATTGTGAATATTTGAAAGGACAATTATTGTGAGACATACGAAAAAATAAATATAGACAATTTACTCGGGAGAGAGTGAATATTAATTATATATACATATTCTTTAATTTATCTCAAATTATTTAAAAGAGAATTTTCGATTGAGAACTCAAAATATATTTTAATTATTGAAATAGGACTCGAAGTCGAAAGATGATTTGTCAATAGAGTACCCAAAAGATTTAACAATTCTCAATCCAGGACCTGATATTGAGATCCTGAATTGATAATTTTGTGATCTTACAGGTCCTGGATTGAGATT
This sequence comes from Plectranthus barbatus, assembly GCA_026898455.1. NCBI lineage: Eukaryota > Viridiplantae > Streptophyta > Magnoliopsida > Lamiales > Lamiaceae > Plectranthus > Plectranthus barbatus. The sequence goes on along the minus strand of JAPKLW010010089.1, from coordinate 684 downwards.
GTGAATAGATAATTAAACTACTCATTCCGTCCCATTTACTTGGTCCTATTTTAACTTGCACGAATTTAAAAACTCATTCATGAATACATTAAATATTTGAACAAATTTTCTGAAGAACCCTTATTTAGCAAAAACTATTAATAATAACTCTATTAATTATGATCAATTTATAAGGATAAATTTGTAAATACATGCAAAAAAATATTAAATTTAGATAATGAACCATATGAACGAGACACCAAAAAAAAAACATGGACCAAATAATCGAGACGGAGAGAGTATTTTTTTGTATTGAATTGATAAAACTCCATATTAAAATGTTTCAATAAATAATTATACTATTTAAAAATATGCAAATATATTCAACTAACTAATTTTTAGATCAACATATAACTCAAATGAGCAAATTAAATTTTTGGTTTTAAATGTTCGACATAATTACTTATTATATATGACTTGAATTGTAGTTGATTGAAAAAATATATTAAGAGATATTCATAATTTTAAATAATTTAAAATATAATTGCATGTTTTAGATAATTTGAGTATTTATTAATATATTTAAATAATTTGGCATAAAAATAAAAAATTCATATAATTTGAGATATATTTTGACTGTTGAAAATTATATTTCGTGTATATATATATAGGGGTGCACTAGGGTGGAAACCCCCCCTTAGAAGT
>JAPKLW010010088.1:0-11583 GCA_026898455.1 Plectranthus barbatus | reverse complement strand
GAAAATCATGAGATCAAGAATGTCAATGAGGAACCTAGAACTGATCTTGATAATAATCGAACAGTTCCTCTGACTAGATCTATGAATGATGCTCTTGAGACTTCAGTTGCCTCGGCTTAACCGCAAAAAGCCAAGAGGGCTAATGATGCTAATGTCATTGCTGAGGCCTTAAAGTTCATAAACATAGAAGATCAAAATTAAGAAAAGCCACATGAAGCCAACTAAACAGTTTTGGAGGTAGAGCAACCTGAAGCCAAGGAGGTCAACCTTGAAGCAGCTGAGGTAGCAGCTCCAGCTATCCAGCCAGTTGCTGAGTAGAATTCAGTTTCAGAACATGAAGGTGAACCATCTCACCAAGAATCCCCAGCAATTTCTGAGACTTCAGTTGCCCCCGTTAAAGTCGTACCTATGAAGAAGCCCAATTGGCTAAGAGATCATTGTATAGAAGTTGTTCTAGATGATATAGGAAATCATATTCGAACAAGACAAGGCACTGGATTAATGTCTTATTTCATATCCCAGATCGAGCCTGTGAAGATCGATGAAGCTCTTCAATCAACGGATTAGATTAATGCGATACAAGAGGAACTAGATGAATTCACTCACAACAATGTGTGTTACCTGGTGGATAGACCAACACACCAATCCGTAATTAGCACCAAATGGGTTCTTAAGAACAAAAGAGACGAGACTGGTACCATCGCTCAAAACAAAGCAAGATTGGTTGCCAAGGGATACGCACAATGCGAAGGGATAGACTTCGATGAAACGTTAGCACTAGTTGCCAGGCTGGAAGCCATTCGTCTATTCTTAGCTTATGCAGCCTATCACAACTTCACAGTTCTCCAAATGGATGTGAAGAGCGCCGTCCTCAATGGCAAATTGAAGGAAGAGGTCTACGTCGAACAACCCCCAAGTTTTGAGCAAGGAAACCAAGTCTACAAGCTAAGGAAAGCCTTGTATGGACTAAAGCAAGCACCTAGAGCATGGTATGAAACTCTCTCACAATTTCTGATCAAGAATGTTTTTGAAAAAGGGGCGATCGACCGAACTTTGTTCAAGATAAAAGATGGAGAGGACATCTTGCTTGTTCAAATCTATGTAGACGATATCATCTTCGGCAGCAAGAACAACAAGCTATGTGAGAAATTTGCCCAGTTGATGCAAAATAGATTCCGAATGAGTATGATGGGCAAGATGACATACTTTCATGGATTGCAAGTTGATCAATCTGATGAAGGAATTTTCATAAGTCAGAAGAAATATACTCAAGATTTGATCAACAAATTTTGTCCAGAAAAGACGAAGTCCTTGAGGATTCTCATGAGCACCAGTTCTTAGATTACTCTTGATGAAGAAGGAGAACCTATCAATCCAACTGCTTATCGAGGGATAATTGGGTCGTTGCTATATCTAACTACCAGCAGACCCGACATATCTTACGTTGTGGGAGTGTGCACAAGATTCCAGGCGAATCCTAAAAGTCCCACATGGAAGCAGCGAAGAGGATCGTGAGATACCTTAAGAAGACTGAGCCTTTAGGTATTTGGTATCCCAAAACTGATGGAATCATACTAAATAGATTCTCAGATTCAGATTTTGGAGGCTGCAGAATCGATCGGAAGAGCACAAGTGGAACTTGTCAGCTTGTAGGTCATAAAATGATTAGTTGGTTCAGTAAGAAGCAGCATTCAGTGGCCACGTCAACCACTGAGGCTGAATATGTAGCAGTTGCCAGCTGCTGTGCTCAAGTGCTTTGGATAAAGCAGCAGCTCAAAGATTATGGGATAGAAACTAGATGTGTACCTATTTACTGCGACAAAAATAGTGCAATTTGCATTTCGAAGAATCCAATTCTACACTCCAGGTTGAAGCACATTGATATTCATCATCATTTTATCAGAGATCATGTTGAGAAAGAAGATATCTTAGTGGAATATATAAGGACGGAGGACCAGTTAGCGGATATTTTCACCAAACCGCTACTTGAGGCTCGATTCAAAGAGCTATGCATCATACTAGGTCTATGAGAGTTTGATGAAATCTCGAGGGAAAGAGATTAAAATTGAGCGTGTAAAACTGTTTGGCTTATTAGTTAAGTCAGTTGAATTTATTATTTGTAAGACATTTTCCTCATCATTGAAGACAAAAAAGAGAACGATTCATTGATAACGATAAAAGGGGTACACAACATCCAAACAGAAAAATAAAAAAAGGATTACAAAAATTTCTTAAAAAGTTGATTCAGATACAGTAAGCAAGTAGGAGGACGCCTCAGTGGAAAGAAGTCGGAGTCTTCAATGTTGGTCCAGCCTCGAACAAAATATAGAATTTGTTGCTCCAGGAGCGAGCTCAGTTGCATCCTGAAAGGAACGTGGATAGCTAGCAGATTTTTGAAGGCGTATCTCACCCGGTCAAAAACAAAGGAAGCCCAGCCGGCCTCCTCATCATCTACGAAGGCCATCATAGCCTTCCAGACCTGCGGTGAGAAGTCTGTGTCCAACGGTGAGTTCCCGATGACCATCTGATTGATGACATCATATGTTAGGGAATATCGAGGCATCAGGAACCTCGACGAGGCCGTCAAATGGAAACTGACGTTCGCATCTCTCCACCTCTGCCAAGCAGACCATTCTGGAATTGTATCCTCCTTAAGGTAGTCCATGACTGGTGTACCACCATGAGGAAGTCCCAAGCTGATGGAAAAGGTTTCAGGAAACCAGCAGAATTCGTGGTCGTTGATGTAGCCGTGGATTTCATTATCCTCCATAACATAGCTACTGCTGGCAAACACCTTCAGCATATCTCAATGGAAGGAGAAAGGTTTTCTAGTCACAAACGACTCAAGTCCGTTTGTCCTTAGACCCCCGATTACCGCGTTATAGATCTGTGGATTTTCCCAGTACCAAACCATCAAGCCATGTTGGTTTAGGATTTTATTTCGCTCAATGGTGATATCGGTTAGAGAAGTCATGATCTTTAGAAGAGTGGATTTGAGTTAATTTTTTTGGAGGTCTAAAAGAGGGTGGGTTGTGTGCATTCCCTTGTTCGTAAAAGGGGTATTTATAGACAATTTTGTGCATCGATCAAAGAGGTGGCAAGTCACTTAAATGTAGGACACGACTCTTCACGGTTCAGAGTTAGAAGCCGATGAGTCAACATTCAGTGACCAACAACTGCATCGAGCTATCTAGGAATGGACATGTGGACAATAGGTCAGAAGGCTAAGAGCTCAGAGTCAGTGTATGGTCAATTCAAAGTTGTACGGTTTCCCAGACTTTGCATTAAAGTCTAAAGAAGGAGTTCAGGAATTGAGTGCTTAAGGAAACTGCACGAAGAAAGTGTCAAGGTCACAATTTTTAACTATCGAAGGAAAGGACAGTTTCTAAGAGGCAACTGATCACTAATATTTCTACCAGATTAATTGCAAATATAGTGATCAAATAAATTTATACTCGAATGTCAAACCCACAGAGAAAAGATATGCGAAATAGTCCCATGTACTAAAACACAGTTTCAGATTAATTGTTTGAGTAATTCAAAATCAGGTTTGGTTTATTAAACAAGGTAGATAAAATAAAATAAAAACTTAAATTAAATAAAACAAAACACAGATCCTAGGGTAGAAATCTTATTATGCATAACATGTAAGAACCAATTAAATTAACAGGTGGAATACTGCAATAATGCCATATTTACTGGGGCGGGCTAATATAACATAGATTACCAAGAACACCAAATTAGTCAATCTGATAAGCAAATCAATTCAATTCATACAGTCTAATACATCTCATTGGACAATATAGAGTATATCATGCATTCCTATTCTCACTATCAATATTCACCTTTCAGTCCTTCTACCAATAGCTAGACATCTAAATTAATCGTCACATTTCGGTCCTTGAATTAAATTAGAATTATAAAATAACCAAAGGAATCATTAACCTAATTAATTAATCCTAAACATGCATTCAAAATAATATCAAACCCTAGAAATAAAAGACATGATTAAACTGAAATAAACTTGCATTAAAATTAAAAAAATAAATTCAAAAGTGCATAAAATAAAATAAAATCCTAACTACAAAAATTGAGGTTGAGAAGGATATATGAATTAATATTCATATAGGGAGTGAAATCCACTGAATAAACTAGCCTAGAGGGGCATTTATAGTGTTTGTATGGGCTTTGCAAGGATGAATTATATAGGAAATAGGATTAGATTTGTTACATATATATATCTCCATGTCCTACAATGAGTATATCTTTATTCTTGAGTCTTTAGGGCTTCTAGTATGATGTATCTCTTCAATTTTGACCAAATCTCGCCCAAGATTCGTGAAAACCTTCCAGAATCACGCCAAAATCATCCGCGTTGATCGACGCGGGTCTTGCATCGATCGACGCACGTCCATGTCGATCGTTGGGACTGCTGCGTCGATCAATTCTGCGCGCTCTCACAATTTTGGCCATAACTTTTGCTCCCGAACTCCGATTAACCCGATTCCAATTGCGTTGGAAAGCTAAATCAAATATCTATCCAATGCAATGCTCCAATAGCCCGAATTCCTTGTGTGGAGAAATCCTTCACTGCTACTCTTGCACGTCACTGCTTTCAGAACGGATGTTCTGTGAATTCGACCTCAAACCTACAAGAATACACCACTACAAGCGCAATACCCTCCTAGAGTGATTCATGCAATAAAAATTACTAAAAAAATAAAAATGCAACGAAAAACAAAGATAAATCAAACCAATAATGAGTGAAAATATGAACTCATCAATCCCCCAAACTTGAATATTTGATTAACCTCAATCAAAAGAAAAGAATAAATCTCAAGTTCATGTACTCATAGTGCACAATGCCTCACAAGATTCATCACAATCCAAGTATCAAATCTCCACAAGCACAAACAATCCAAATCAAGTCAGGAAATCAGTAAACTTTAGAAGAACCTCACAAGGAAATTGTTTTGCTCATCACTCAAGTGTTTATGGGTTTAAATGAAAGCACTCAACAATATGTATGCAGAAATTTCTACCATAGGCTTGCAAATTTTCTAATATCTCCACTGCTAGAATGTGCACTGATAAACACTCACTCTGTGCATTTTATTGATAGATTTATATTTAGATTATACTTCAAACTGAGCCATTACATGATGTTTTCATGCATTATTCCTATTCTTTAAGGAAATATTATGTTTGGTTTTGTTTGATATTGTTTTGCACAGATTTGATGCGTAATTGAGTTTGAATGGGATGATTGAGCAAGCATTTCAGGAACTGATCATGTTGGTTTGCACTGGGAGGAGAAAGAGTTAGAATTTACAAGAGTGCTCGTGAAAATGGAGCTTCGTGACACAAACGGCGAGCAGTTTCCCAGCCGGCGACCATTCATCCTCCTTCCCGACGATTGCATCTCCAGCCGGCGACCCCTGCTGCATTCCCGGCGACCACATGTCAAGGCCGGCGATCGCCGGCTATGCCGGTGGATCGCCGGCCGCGTCTTTCCTCTTGTAACCAAACTGGCGACTCAATTTCCTATCCTGCGCTCGTCGAGCGTGTTTCCTCCAACTCGCCAGTTTCGTAAATTTTACGTATTCTAGCGTATCTTTTGGCCCAAGATTCAGAATTCGTCCATATCTTTTGAAATTAAAAATTCCCATCTATAAATATGAGGTCCGCCATGAAAAGGTTCCTTCCACCCTGCTACGTTACTCCTTCTTTTATTTTTCCAATTTCCTGAGGATAGAGAGAGAATGCACAACAATTCAAGGGAAACTTGAAGAGCATGCCAGGATTCGAAGATTGAAGACTACGGGTTTTTTATTTTTATGTTTCCTGTTTTTATGACTCTTCATTCCTTTGTTTTTCTGGGATTTAGCATGATTGGCTAAATCCATTTGTGGATTCTAGGGTTTTGAAGCTTTGTATTTATTCATTCAACAATCTGTGTAATTCAATGTTCCTTTTCCTTTGATGTTCTAATTTAATTTGGGATTTTCATTAATTGCGGTGAACTGGCCATTGATTGCGATTTGAATTGATAGTTTTTGAACCGAGAGGTCAAGGTTATCAATTAAGATGCAAATAAATTAGATTTATTAGAATAATTGTCCGAGAGGAAATTGAACTTTTAAAGGGTTTTAAAATCTAAGGTTTTTATCAAGAGTAAAATCCCTTTTGCGCGTCCGAGAGGAGTCACTAGGTATTTTATTTCCATGTTATGGTTTAGAGTCCGAGAGGATCACCTGATAACACTTTCGCGATTGCTCACATCATTGGGAATTAAATTGGGATTGAATTGCATGAACACGTTGTTTGTTTAATATTCAAAGTGGATAGCCCTAGAATCCTATTTTCTCATTTGCTTCCCAAAATCGTTAATTATTCTTTTTATTTATTACTGCTTTAAAATCAAATAGTTTAAATAAACCAAACCCTTTTATGATTCGCCTAGATAGTAGTAAGATATCTATGTTTTAGTGCTTGGTTGTGTTTCGAGCCTGCAGTCCTTGAGTTCGATAAATTATTACTTGCCCTCTGCAGTGGTCTGTACACTTGCAGCTATAGCGCGTTGCGAAACGCGCTATCATGCACACAAGTCTAGAATCAAAAAGGACTTTCAACAGGTTGTAACGTAGGCTTTTATTGAAAGGTAGGGAAATATGGCCAAGTGACTAAATTAATTGAGTTCACGACTCTCAACCAATACAACCACCATCTATTCATCATCCAACCTTCTCCTAATATTTTCAACAAACTCATTTTTTTTTCTCTAGCTCATTTTGAATCTCTTATGCTCTTTTTGATAATTTGTATTCTTTTCTTTTCAGAGAGCTTATGAGAATTATAATTATTTATTTGAGCTTCTTTTTCACACCTCCATCACACATATAACCAACCTTTTCTTCCTTAAATCTTATGGACAAGACAAAAACTATTATAACTCCATAAAAATCTCATAGACAAGACAAAGAAAATGGAGTTAGGCACAATGGGGCTTACTAGGGATAATTTTATTGTGAAGGGACAGTGTTTAGGGAATTGGGCTATCAAAGATGGCCTAAGATCATCTCCTAAACTTGTGTACACTATGCAGTCTCGAAAAAGAAAAAATCCAAGTTCTAGAGAAATAAAAACACACATGTGAATCTCACAAAAACCAAATAAGGCTCAAAATCCTCACATAGGGTGCAATTTTGTTCTTCCATCGTAAACATCAAATCAAAACCCAATTGATCAAGTAAGTGCAAGTATAAAAATCAAACCCTTCATGCGGTATTCTACATTCATTGGCTACTTCAATCACAATCTCAATCAATTCAAACTATCTAACGATCAATTATCAATCACAAATCGTATTCGGAAGAGACAATGTCCAATAATTAAACTCAAAAAGGTTTGAAATTTTTTTTTGTCAATGCAGAAATTTAAATACGGAAAGCAGAATAAATAAAAGATAGAATGTTTCATCTCTTCTCCACATCCCCCCTAACTTATTTCCAACTCGAGGAGTGGAATAAGTTTGAACATCAGACAAAAGAAGGAACAATACCTTTTTATATTCATGCTCTACCTGCAAAAGATAAAAGAAAATTTTAGTTTTAAAACACAGTCCCGGCGTCGATTGACGTGAATTGGCATCGATCGATGCAAGAAATATGTCTGCATCGATTGACGTGACCATGCGTCATTCGACGCAGATACCAAAAATAGAAAAATTCAAACTGCAAAAATAAAACTAAAAATACAACTCAATCAAAAAATCTTCAACTGAATTAATAATAGGCGCTAAATCTATCTATTCCCCGGCAACGGCGCCAATTTGATCAATGATATTTCTACCAGATTAATTGCAAATATAGTGGTCAAATAAACTTATACTCGAATGTCGAACCCACAGAGAAAAGATATGCGAAATAGTCCCATGTACTAAAACACAGATTCAGATTAATTGTTTGAGTAATTCAAAATCAGGTTTGGTTTATTAAACTAGGCAGATAAAATAAAATAAAAACTTAAATTAAATAAAACAAAACACAGATCCTCGGGTAGAAATCTTATTATGCATAACATGTAAGAACCAATTAAATTGGCAGGTGGAATGCTGCAATAATGCCATATTTCCTGGGGCGGGCAAGTATAACCTAGATTACTAATTAGTGACTATCTCCTTTCGGTCTCAAGAACACCAAATTAGTCAATCTGATAAGCAAATCAGTTCAATTCCTACAGTCTAATACATCTCATTGGACAGTATAGAGTATATCATGCATTTCTAATCTCACTATCAATATTCACCTTTCTGTCATTCTTTCAATAGTTAGACATCTAAATTAATCGTCACCTTTCGGTCCTTGAATTAAATTAAAATTATAAAATAAACACAGGAATCATGAACCTAATTAATTAATCCTAAACAGGCATTCAAAATAATATCAAACTCTAGAAATAAAAGACATGATTAAACTGAAATAAACTTGCATTAAAATTAAAAACATAAATTCAAAAGTGCATAAAATAAAATAAAATCCTAACTACAGAAATTGAGGTTGAGAAGGATATATGAATTAATATTCATATAGGGAGTGAAATCCACTGAATAAACTAGCCTAGAGGGGTATTTATAGTGTTTGTATGGGCTTTACAAGTCTGAATTCTATAGGAAATAGGATTAGATTTTATACATATCTATATCTCCATGTCCTACAATGAGTATATCTTTAATCTTGAGTCTTCAGGGCTTCTAGTATGATATATCTCTTCAATTTTGACCGAATCTCACCCAAGATTCGTGAAAACCTTCCAGAATCTCGCCAAAATCGTCCGCGTCAATCGACCCGGGTCTTGCGTCGATCGATTCTGCGCGCTCTCACGGTTTTGGCCATAACTCTTGCTCCCGAACTCCGATTGACCTGATTCCAGTTGCGTTGGAAAGATAAATCAAAGCTCTATCCAATTCCATGCTCCAATAGCCCGAAATTCTTGTGTGGAGAAGTTCTTCACTGCTACTCTTGCACGTCACTGCTTTCGGAACGGATGTTCTGTGAATTCAACCTCAAACCTACAAAAATACACCACTACAAGTGCAATACCCTCCTAGAGTGATTCATGCAATAAAAATAACTAAAAAAATGAAAATGCAACGAATAACAAAGATAAATCAAACCAATAATGAGTGAAAATATGAACTCATCATAACTAAGGGTGACACAATTGCTCAGTTTATCGATAAGGATAGTTTTCAATTGTCTCAAGCAGTTTTATGAAGTCGTGGGATAGTGAAAACTGTCTTAGTCAAAGGTGCAAATATTTGAATTCGAAAAAATCTTCGGTTGCACGTCGCATTAAATGCGGGCAGCTCAACGGCGTATTACATTGAGCCATGTCGACCTTCCCACGCGCTCCTGAACGGCATGCTAGAGATGTGAACAGCCACCTACGTCAGAGACAATCTCAGCCGTCAATCGAAGAGAGGGGTTTCAATCTCAACCATCAATCGTAGAGAGGGGTTTCAATCTCAGCCGAGGATTTTGTTTGACGATTAATCTCCAAAACCTCTTAAACCCTTTTTATCGTCGTCTTCGACATTTTTACTCGACTCTCTACTCTCTGCAACTCAATCTTCAAAATCTCAAGCCTTCAACTCTCAAGTCTTTGAATCTCTCGAAATCATCCACATTATATCCTAAACATGCCGAAAAGAAAACTCAACAAATCGAAGGCACCAGCACCTCTGATAACCCTGAGCGGTTCACAGTCACGGAGAAGACTCCGTATGTTGATCTACTCCAAATCGTGAGAGACGATGTCGACTCTTACGGCCTCACCAACAAACAACTTCGGGTGTCCCAAGTTGTGAATTATAAAATATTAAATTGGAAGGATTTTGCATCAATCTCATCAGATGAGGCGATTGCTACAGAGCTTTCCAAGAAGCTCATAGCAGAGAATTTGATGCATTTCGTGACAGCGTCCCCCCGACGGTTCAAACCTTATCACATAGCCGAGTTCTACGAACATGCGATTATTGACAAAGATCAACAATTTTACAAGATGAAAGTTCCCAAGAAGGAGATAAAGGTTGAACCTGATCTCATTCCTCAATACATTTATCTACCCAAAACTGGAACCAAGATCGCCACTTATCTTGATGATGACAAGGATGCCATGAAGAATCATTGGACGAAGTGGAACAAAGTTGATAATAAGGAAGGATTCAAGGCTGCCACCAAGGTATCTGAACTGAACCCACACTATAGGACACTCAGTGAGATAGCACTGAGGATGCTTTATTGTGGTGTTGGATCCTTCTCTGAGTTAAGCCATCCCAAATACGCCTTGATGATTACCCTGGAGGAAATTGGGCAGAATACATATATGAGCGTTTGTTGGAGAATGCAAAGAAAAACAAGGGCATAAAAAAAGATGCCAAGTTTTCTTCAAGTGTCAGTTTTGGTTTGAAGGTTAGCTACCTTCTTAAGAGTATTCTAGGTCTTCAAAGAGAGGGGGAAGACCTTCTTCCATCAGATTTCATCCCACCAAAGAATCCAGTCTACCGCTCAATCCAAAGAGATGAAAAGACGATGGTGGAAACGATGGTGATAATGAGGGGCACGATAGTTTTGATGATAAGGTTGTAGATGTTGAGACGACTGAGAGTCTTGCTGTCATTCCACCAGTTCAAACTACCGCAGGTGCCAAGAAGCCCAAGAAAACTGGCACCTCAGCCTCAGCTCAACCAAGGAAGAATATAATTATGTGGCAGATAGTTGAACAACATGAGAAAAAGAGAAAGAAAAAACAAGAAGAAGAAACTGCTGCTGAGCTGAAAAGAAAACAACAAGAAGAAGTTGCCGCTGAGCAGAGGAGGAAAGAGGAGGAAGAAGCAGCTGCCACGACTCATCTACCGGAAATAGAAACTGTTCCTAAAGAAGAAGACAATAAGACATTTGTTCCTGTCACTGCTGAACATTCCATTGTTATCCGTGAAGAAACTTTGTCTCCCAACCCCATCTCAGTTGGTGTTCCAACCGCGATCCTCACTGATGTTGTGCAAAATGCTATCAACCAAGTAATAGACCAAGCAATGAGCCATAAAATCCAAACGACCATGGATACTCTGGTTGATATTGTCAAAAGGGGGAAGAGATGTGAGATGAGAGGATGCAAAAGCAGATGCAGATGCAGATGCAGATGCAGCAGATGAAAGAGGCCAGGGAAGAACAGTTTAATTGGATGATGGAAATGCCCAAGAACTTAACTAAGCAATCTGGAGCTTCTTCATCCACCTCCACTAAAACAAAACGAAGGACAAAGAACAAGATCAAGACAAGTCCAAGGAGTAATGGAGTTCTATTTTTTTTTTTGTATCTTTTGTCGTAGTTTTTTTCTTTACATGTACTTTGTAACGAGCACATTTAATGAAAGGTCAAAAACTGCTGGTACGAAGACAACTTCTCATTGTCTCTTAGCTTAGATACTCCTTTAGTTGAATTCACATATTCATGTGTGATCAGCAGTTTGATTCACGCTCTAATATGATTTATATTAATCGAGTAATATCTCTCCAATTCA